>PVIH01022771.1:0-26379 GCA_004025045.1 Sigmodon hispidus | reverse complement strand
GCTGGAACCACAGATACAAGCATAACAAACAGAGTTCAAGAGATGGAAGATAGAATCTCTGAAGTGGAAGACTCAGTAGTTCAAATAGATATATCAGTCAATGAAAATACTAAAACTAAAAAAGCCAAAACTCAAAATGTTCAAGAAATCTGGGACAACATGAAAAGACCTAATTTGATAATAATAGGAATAGAAGAAGGAGAAGAATACCAGCTCAAAGGCACAGATAATGTTTTCAATAAAATCATAGAAGAAAACTTCCCTAACCTGAAGAAGGAAATGCCTATAAAGATACAAGAAGTTTACAGAAGATGAAATAGATATGACCCCAAAAAAAAGTCAGCATGCCACATTATAATCAAGCCAAAAAACATACAGAATGAAGAAAAAATTTTAAGAGCTGAAAAATAAAAGGGCCAATTTACATATAAAGGCAGACCCATCAAAATAACGCCTGATTATTCAATGGAAACGATTAAAGCTAGAAGGGTTTGGTCAGAAGTTTGACAGATGCTAAAAGAGCATGGCTGCCAAACTAGAATACTATACTCTGCAAAATTATCAATCACCATAGATGGAGTAAACAAGGTATTTCAAGGAAAAGTCAGACTGAAAGAATATCTATCTACCAATCCAGCACTACAGAGAGTATTAGAGGGAAAACTACAACCTAAGGACCCCAGATACACCCACAAAATCACAAACAATCAAGAATTCCACAGAAGAATACTCCAGAGAAAGGAAATACAAACAAGTTACCACCAAAAAATGGCAGGAAATATGAATCAATGGTCACTAATTTCCCTTAATATCAATGGTCTCAACTCTCCTATTAAACGTCACACACTAACAAGATGGATACAACAACAAAAGCCATCCTTCTGTGGCCTACAAGAAACACATCTCAACTGCAAGGACAGACACAGGCTTAGAATAAAGGGTTGGAAAAAGATTTTCCAGTCAAATGGTCCAAAGAAACAAGCGGGGGCTGCAATCCTAATATCTAACAAAGTAGACTTTAAGCTAAAAGCAAAAAAAAAAAAAAAAAAAGGCACCAAAGTGGTCACTACTTATTCATCACAGGAAAAATTGGTCAAGAGGAGATTTCAATCTTGAATATTTATGCCCCTAATATAAGGTCACCTACTTATGTAAAAGAAAAACTGCTAAAGCTCGAATCTCACATCAGTTATTACACCCTAATAGTGGGAGACTTCAATACCGGACATTCAACCCTAAATAGATCAACCAGAGACTGAACAGAGAAAAAAGGAGTCTAAAAGAGGTTATGATGCAAATGGATTTAAGAGATATCTACAGAAGCTTCCACCAAAACACAAAGGAATATAGATATTTCTCAGCTCCACATGGAACTTTCTCCAAAACTGACCACATAATTGGTCATAAAGCAAATATCAACAGATACAAAAAGTGGAAATATTCCCTTGTAACATATTGGACCACCAGGGCCCTAAGTTAGAGTTCAACAACATCAAAACCCAAAGAAAGCCTACCAACTCATGGAAACTAGACATCACTCAGCTGAACCATTTGTGGGTCAAGAAAGAAAGTAAGAAAGAAATCAAAGTCTTCCTAGAATTTAATGAAAATGAATCCATAACGTATCCAAACTTGTGGGACACAATGAGAGCAGTCTTAAAAGGAAAATTCATAGCGCTAGATGCCTACATGAAAAACCTAGAGAAATCCCACACTAAAGACCTAACAGCTCAGCTGAAAGCCTTAGAACAGCTAGAAGCGAACTCACTTACAAGGAGTAGATGGCAGGAAATAAACAAACTTAGAGCTGAAATCAATACAATAGAAACAAGAAGAACAATATAAAGAATCAATGAATCTAAGAGTTGGTTCTTTGAGAAAGTTAACTAGATAGATAAGCCTTTAGCCAAACTAATCAAAAAACAGAGAGAGAGTGTTCAAATCAACAAAATCAGAAATGAAAAGGGGGACATAACAACAGACCCCCAGGAAATACAGAGAATTATCAGATCACATTTTGAAAATCTATATTCAACAAAATGGAAAACTTGGAAGAAATGGACAGCTTTCTGGACAGGTACCATCTACCAAAATTAAATGAAGATCAGATTAATTATCTAAACAGGCCTATAACTCTTAAGGAAATTGAAACTGTCATTAAAAACCTCCCCAAAAATAAAAGCCCTGGTCCAGATGGTTTTAGTGCCGAATTCTACCAGACATTCAAAGAAGAATTACTACCGTTACTCCTCAAACTATTTCACATAGTAGAAACTGAAGAAATATTGCCAAATTCCTTTTATGAGGCCACAATTACCCTAATATCCAAGCCACTCAAAGACACAACAAAGAAGGAGAATTACAGACCAATTTCCCTCATGAATATTGATGCGAAAAATCTCAACAAAATTTTTGCAAACTGTATAAAACAATATATAAAATATATCATCCACCACAACCAAGTAGGCTTCATCCCAGAAATGCAGGGCTGGTTTAACATATGAAAAACTGTAAATATTATCCATAATATAAACAAACTAATAGAACAAAGCCACACGATCATATCCTTAGATGCTGAAAAATCCTTTGACAAAATCCAACACTCCTTTATAATTAAAGCCCTGGAGCGATCAGGAATACAGGGAAAATACCTAAATATAATAAAGGCGATTTACAAGAAGCTGACAGCATGTATCAAACTTAATGTAGAAAAACTCAAAGCAATCCCACTAAAATCAGGAACTAGACAAGGGTGTCCTCTTTCCCCTTATCTATTCAATGTAGTTCTCAAAGTTTTAGCTAAAGCAATAAGGGAATGGAAAGAGATTAAGGGGATACAATTGGAAAATTGGAAATTTGGAAAAGAAGATGTGATGCTATCTCTATTTGCAGATGATATGATTATATACATAAGTGATCCACAAAATTCTTCCAAGGAACTGCTACAGCTGATAAACACCTTCAGCAATGAAGCAGTATACAAGATTAACTCAAAAAAATCAGTAGCCCTTCTATACACTAAAGATAGAAGAGCTGAAAAAGAAATTAAGGAAATGTTACCCTTCATAATAGCTGCAAATAGTATTAAATACTTTGGAGTAACTATAACCAAGGAAGTAACAGACCTATTTGACAAAAATTTTAAATCACTGAAGAAAGAAATTGAAGAGGATATCAGAAAATGGAAAGCTCTCCCATGTTCCTGGATAGGTAGGATCAACATAGTTAAAATGGCAATTCTACCAAAGGCCATTTACAGTTTCAATGCACTGCACATCAAAATCCCAACACAATATTTTTTGGAACTTGAAAGAACAATACTTAATTTCATTTGGAATAACAGGAAAGCCAGGATTGCCAAAACAATTTTATTCAACCAAGGAACCTCAGGAGGAAATACCATCCCTGACTTCAAATTATATTAGAGAGCTACAGTAATAAAAACAGCCTGGCTTATATAAAAACAGACTTGTGGATCATGGAATAGAAGTGAGGATCCAGATATTAACCCAAAAACCTATGAACACCTGATCTTTGACAAAGAGGCCCAAAACATTCAATGGAAAAAAGATAGTATATTTAACAAATGGTGTTGGCATAGCTGGATGGAAGTGTGTAGAAAAATGCAAATAGATCTGATCCTGTCACCCTGCACAAAACTCAAATCCAAGTGGATCAAAGACCTCAACATAAACCCAGCCACTTTGAACTTGATAGAAAAGAAAGTGAGAAATACACTTCTAAGAATTGGCACAGGTGACCACTTCCTAAATATAACAGCAGTGGCACAGACATTAAGACCAACAATCAATAAGTGGGATCTCCTGAAGCTAGGAAGCTTCTGTAAAGTCAAGGATATTGTCAATAGGACAAAATGACAGCCTACAGAATGGGAAAAGATTTTCACCAACCCTACAAGTGATAGAGGGCTGATCTCTAAGATATATAAAAAGCTCAAGAATCTAGAGCCCAAAACCTTGAATAGCCCAATCAAAAATGGGGTTCAGATTTAAAAAGGGAATTCTCAGCTGAGGAATTACGAATGGCTGAAAGGCACCTGAAAAAGTGCTCATCATCTTCAGCCATCAGAGAAATGCAAATCAAAACAACTTTGAGATACCACCTCACACCTGTTAGATTGGCTAAGATAAAAGGCACAGATGACAGCCTATGTTGGAGAGGATGCGGAAAAAGGGGAACACTACTCCATTGTTGGTGGGAATGTAAACTTGTTCTGCCATTTTGAAATAAAATATGGTGGTTTCTCAGAAAATTGAGAATCAATCTCCTCAAGGACTCATCAATACCACTACTGTGTGTATACCCTAAAGTTGCATATTCACACTCCAAAGGTATTAGCTGAACTATGTTCATAGCAGCATTATTTGTAATAGCAAGAACCTGGAAACAACCTAGATGTCCCTCAACTGAAGAATGGATTAACAAACTGTGGTACATCTACACAATGGAATACTTCTCAGCAGTAAGAAAAAAAATGGTATCCTAAAATTTGCAGGCAAATGGATGGATTTGGAGAATATCCTCCTGAGTGAGGTATCACAAACTCAGAAAGATAAGCAGAGGATATACTCACTCACTAGTGGTCTCTAAACAAACAAACAAGAAAAAAGCCAAACATGCCCAAGCTGCAAACCACAACCACTAAACAGCTTGGGATCAGAAACACCCTGGACTGACCCTTCAAACCCCACTCCAACTATAGGAACACCAGACTCACTCTTGAGGGAGGGGAGATAAAACTGGATTTGCCAAGAGTGGAAACTGAGCTAAGCATTATTGAATCAGTGGGACCATGGGACTGTCTGCTGCCTGCCCAGGGAGGGGATGGGGATTTGTGGAGAAAAGAAAATGACCTGATGTGGCGGGAGGGGAAGGGACCTTGAATAAGGTTATATAGGAATCAAAAAAAAAATCAGAGAGAAAGGTGAACACAAAGCAATTTTATGTGTAGCAAATTATTTAGATTATCACCCTTGATAAGTCATGCTTATGATTTTTATTTTCTTTATAGTTATTGTTAGCTTATCAGCATTTTAAATTTAATTTACTGTTTTTCTTGATAAATACAAAATAAATAAAGAAGAAAAATTAAAAAATAAAAAAGTCAGAATTATATGATATTGTGATGGTATTAATGGATTTTATTCAAGCACTCACTGACACTCATTATGCAGAAAGTGTTATTTTACACATTGAAACTGATGATTTTATTAATGATGAGTCAGAATTAGCTTCATACTTATTCGGTTACAGGAAATAATCAGGAATGGGAATTATCCCTTCTATATAACACACATTTGATCCCATACTGGTCTGCCATTTCCTTTAGCACAAGGTAATGTTGAAATTGATAAATTATTAATAGGAAATATGTTAAAGACCTCAGAGTTTCATAGAAAACATCATGTGAATAGTAAAAAATTTAAAAAAGTTTTTTCCATCACTTTGGAATAAGCCAAAGAAATTGTAAAATATGTCCCACCTGTTTCTTTTAAATACAAACTCCATTACCAGCAGGGAGTAACCCTAAACATATAAATAGAAATAAAATATGGCAGATGAATATATTTCATTTTACAGAATTTTGAAAATTAAGATATGTACATCATAAAATAGACACATTCTCAGAATTACAATGAGCAACTGCTTTGAGTTCAGAAAAGGTTGATTCTGTAATCACACATTTGTAGAAGTTATGGCCATCATGGGAATACCTGTAGAGATTAAGACAGGCAATGCTCCAGCATATGTTTCTAGTAAAATGAAACATTTTTTGTTTATTATAATATAAATCATATTACAGGAATGCTACCTAATTCTATAGAACAAGCAGTCATAGAGAATTCAAATCGTACTCTAAAGGAGATGTTAATTAAACAGAAAGCTGTAACAAAACCCCTATAAATAGACTATATAGTGCTTTATTAACTTTGAATTTTCTCAACACTAATGACAAAGAAACAACAGCTACTGAAAGGCATTGGATTCTAGAAATAATGGATGAGCTAAATCAGTCTGGCTATTTTAAAGATGTACTAACCTCAAAATGGAAGCCAGGCTATGTGCTCTTTGGGGAAAGAGGTTTTGCCTTTGTTTCCACAAGTGAAGAAAAGTTATGGGTACCATCAAAATTAATAAAGACTTGCTTTGAACCAGAGAAACTTCATAAAAATAAAAATTGATGGCTCATCTACCCATACTACAATTCTTACAAGTTGTATGAAAAGGTTGGGGCAGCTTTTTATTTTTGTCTTTACAGAAAGCCAGAAATATCCATCTTCAGGAATTTAGAAAACCTTGGGCATCTAGACATCTACGACAAAAGGGAGGCTATCCATAAAAATTCAAAAGCAAAAGAATAGCACATCTATTTGTACCAATATACTCTATGTGGTAAAATCTATCTTCTTAACCTCTATCTTTAATTACAAGATAAGTTGAAGTCCCAGTTAAATTATAAATTAAAGCTGGCTTTGGAGTTGGAGTGTGGCTGTTTCCTTCTCTAAACTCAAAGATACTTGCTAAAGGCAAAGGCAAAATCTCTGTATCATATCAGAAGAGCCACTTGATTCTGGACAGAAGACTGACTGAAAAAAAGGGACAATTCTTTTGTTGTTAATCCTATTCTGAATAAAAATGTATGCAGTTAGTTTCCTGTATGTTGTGTTAGGTTTTAGTGTCTTATCAGTTTTTTTGCAGTTATTCATGACAATGCATAATAAAGAACTGGAAGTACCCGAAATAAAGGTGGGATCCCATAATGAGACTATAACATGGCCTATGACAAAGCCACCAGTCTGACAAACACCAACAAAAGATCAGATTTGAACAACAAACTGCTCAGGACATTTTCAAGGTGGGTAGCTGGGATGAATCATCTTCACAGACTCCACTATATCCAGGACTTGAGACAAGCCATATGCTTTCCTGCTATGCAGAGACTGGATAACAAATAATACAGCTACATGTTTCAGGACTTGACAATCAAGAACTCTTTTCTTTCTAGGATCCCCTAAAAATTCCACCACACCCTTGACAGCAGGAAGTTAATTTAAGAACATGATGCTCATATTCCCAAGGGGTGGTGTGGGTGGTTTTTGGTCTTTGAATGGGTTATGGATAATTGTTATTGTTTAGAGTAATTGGTTAAAAATTGTTGTTGGTTATGGTTAAAAAAGGGCTAAACAAGAGAGATTAGACTTAGGGTTCTTGTTTAAAATAATAGAAAAGAGAAAGAGATTTAGATGTAATAGTATATAAGGGTAGTTTATTGAATCTACTTTAGAAAAAGAAATTACTAGCTTTAAATATTTTATATTTGATTTGATCTTTTGTATATTGTATACAAATTATGTATATTGATATGAGGTTGAGATTAATTTTGTCACTGTGCATATATTCCTGTTTGTTCAAGGTGTTATACAATGTAATACAAATTGCTAGTCCAGGAAAATTATTATTACCAACTAATTAGGATATAAGTAATTGCAATTAGCAGTTATACAATACAATCAAACTTATAGTCAGAGTAGATATGCTTTCAAGATCAGATATACTTTAGATGGACAGGTGTTCTTCAAATACTTCAGAGATCCATAGAACATAGCATTTAAGATATTTCAGAAAAACATAGGTTATTATTTTTTGACAATGGGACAATTTTTTTGCAAACATTTTTGACAAAAAAATTGTCCCATTGTCAAAATGAATGCTATATCTCTGACCACAGCTGTTATCTCAGACAGAGTCAAACCATCAGTTTACAATAGCAGCTTAGGTTATCACCCCTGGTCCACTGATCTGTTAACATACATAGATTCTGAATGTCTCCTCAGTATCTGTTCAAACAATTGAATAAGAGAGCAAACCTGCTCCTTTCTTCCTTCTCCTTATCACAGGTTTCTAAATGCATCTCAGTTTCCATATTGTGTGCTTTGCCATATGCCAAGGACCTGAGATACAATACCCTAAATTAGACGTGTAACAAAGCCAAACTCAAGGTTAAAAAATTAGAATGCAATCGCTCAATGTTAAAGTGCTTAGTCCTTTATTATCATTATATCATTCTGTTCAAATGAATTTATGATATATATAAAATTTCAGATGAATAGTACACATAGATTTAATGTGTGAGATGGATGCAAAATGAATTTAACAAAATATTTTTCCCCAAAGACAAGATTAAGAAAAGAAAATATGACCAGCAAGATTGTGCTACCACTCGTGGTAGCACCAATCCACTCAAAGAAGATTATGGATATCAAGGAAACTTCCATATGAGTTGACCTTCATTGTGACAAAAGTTAGACATTGGAAAAGAAAGTATTCTTGCCTTAACTGCTGACAATATGATATTCAAAACAGACAAGAAGGAGAAAAACACAAAAGAATTGCTGAACCTTGCCATAACAAGGTACAAAGGACTTTAGGAATCTCCTGTTGCCTAGAGAAGTCTATCAGACAAGCTAGACTTGTAGGCCGAAGATGGAGGCTTCAACAGCACAGAAAAACTTTGAGTGAGTGTCCAAGCAGCCCGATATTTTTTTTACATTCTTGGAAGTTGCTTTTTGCTTAATTTTATTTCCTTCTGGGGTCTAAGAGGAATTTGAAGATGAAATAGTTAATAATTATAGTTTTCTAGTGACAGTTTTAGAAAAGAAACTCACTTAGATGTTAAAATGTATAAGTTTAAGAGACATCGAAATATAGTTTTTAGTAATACAAGTTAGATACAAAGTAGATTAGGTACAATCCTTTGAACTCACCAAAATAGATAAATAATGGAATACTTTCTTCGAATTTGTCAATTGTTAATTAACAGGACATTTCTCATGCAATTATTGTTTGCATATTATTTTATGTAATTACTATACATGTTTGTTGTATATGTTTTTCCTATGTTAGTTATAACTTCCTTTTTTTATTTTTGACACAAAAGGGGAAATGTGGAAATATGTTAAATATCTAATAAATCCTAGAATATCAGAGAGACCACCCAGTTAATTCTTAGGCAGACTGATCAAGAAATTCTTGATCCTTGAATACAAGGATAAACAGCTGAGTAAATCACACACACCTTGAATACAAGGATAAATAGCTGAGTCAATCACACACACCTTTAATCCCAGCACGGGGAAATCTAGGAGTGGTGATCAACATCCTTTATCACATAAATCCAGAGACAGAACTTCTTCTGTTTTGTGAGTTCAAGGATACATGCATTTATCCTAACCTGGATGAGATAGGGCTCATAGAAACCAGGCAGAAGCAACTGACAGAAGTGACTAACAGAAGCAACAGGCAGAAGAGACCAGAAGTGAGGCTGAGAAAGTTGCAATACAGTTTGGTGAGAATTGACTGTGGTGCGTTCTCTCTCTGATATTTCAGTCTTCCCCTAATATTTAGCTTAGAGTCTTCTTTTCTTACAACCCCAAATCATGCTACTACAAGGACATATCTAGAATGTGACTTCCCCAAAGAATATTGAACATGGTAAGTGTTTCATCATCTAGAAATATTTCATGGATCAAATGCTTATTCAAAGATCAATCACCTGTAAGATGAGTATGGGTAGGTGGTTTAGGGAACATTTGGAGCAGAGATAAAATAGTTGGGAGTGTCTGGAACTGATGGATAAAGAAAGTCCAACAGGATTCCTGGGAATATCTAAGAAAAAATTTGGGACAGGATACATGTAACTTATCTACATCTTTAAACAACCATCTTACTAGTATTGAATATAAAGCAATGGAATGGGATTTATGAAACAATGGACTAGAAATCATAAGTTATATTCCAACACCTTGGATTCCACTCCCTCCAGAGCAACACCTGACCCACTCTTGATGTTGGTGTGAGGAAAGCTGATCTGGCTGGAGTGGATGCTTAACTAAGCTTTATTGGGACCTTGGGACCTCCTGCCCTTGCTGGGGAGGAGATAAAGAGATGTAGAGAAGAGAAAGTGACTAGAAGGGGTGGGAGGGGGAAGGGAACTTGAACAAGGATATACACGGAGAAAAAATATGACATTATTCATAATAAAAATAAATAAATAAATAAATAAACTGCACATCATCTATGCTCATCAACACTATTGCCTCAGAAACATAGAGGCCATGTAACAAGTTCTGATCCACCCCTCCATGATCATTATTTTGTTACTGCCATGAATGTGTTTCAGAAGCCTTTGTAACTGCTCTGCACAATCTTGCTGGTCATATTTTCTTTTCTTAATCTTGTCTTTAGGAAAAAATATTTTGTTAAATTCATTTTGCATCCATCTCACACATTAAATCTATGTGTACTATTCATCTGAAATTTTATATATATCATAAATTTATTTGAACAGAATGATATAATAATAATAAAGGACTAAGCACTTTAACATTGAGCAATTGCATTCTAATTTTTTAACCTTGGGTTTGGCTTTTCTACACATCTAATTTAAGATATTGTATCTCAGATCCTTGGCATATGGCAAAGCACACAATATGGAAACTGAGATGCATTTAGAAACCTGTGATAAGGAGAAGGAAGAAAGGAGCAGGTTTGCTCTCTTATTCAATTGTTTGAACAGATGCTGAGGAGACATTCAGAACATTCTATGTATGTTAACAGATCAGTGGACCAGGGGTGATAACCTAAGCTGCTATTGTAAACTGATGGTCTGAGATAACAGCTGTGTTCAGAGATATAACATTCTTTTGACTTCTGCCTCTACAACACATCTGTCCTTAAACAGATACCAGAAAGATGAAGTCAACAGCATTAAAAAACAATAAGATTATATTGGCTAGTTGAATACATGAAATAAAAGAGAGCAATTGCTTTGGAACTCAGGAAATAACCTTGAAATTTCAGTCTGAAATATTCTGTGGTAGTATTCTGAGGAATGATTTAATATTAAACATCTTATTTTTTATTTATACAACATGTCTTGGTAAACAGTGTTTAAAAGATAAGTTGGAGTTAGTACCCAGAGTAGGGTACTGGAAATATGTTCAGGTGCATGCTATAGAATTAATCTCTGCCTACAGACACTTTTCTTCTCTATTATAAATTAGAACCAGAACCTAAATTCTTACTGAAAGTGTAGTACTCTCTTCCAACAATACATTTTATCAGGACTACAAAATCTTTAATTTGAATCTCAGACTTCTTATATATCACTATCCAGTATTTGAGTAGAAATTGGAAACTTGGGTTCTGGTTTTCATCTTACATGTGTGGGCTATCTGTATAAAACTGAGATATTTAGTAGACATTCCCATGGAATAATTAAATGGTTTAAAAAATGAAATTAGGATTTATTCTTGTTCCTAATTATATCTTATTTAATCTCTCCCATTTATGTTTATCGTATGTTTATCTCAAGAGCAAAACTTCCTTGTCCTGGAGTTATAGCTACCTCTACCTCTTCTCTATGAAGGCTGCTGTTTAAATCAAAAGACATATAGTTACTATGTCAGGAACATTTGTTCCTCAAATAAAATTCAAGCAATGAAGCAATTCTTCTTATATGATATTATATTCTGTAGAAAGCACAAGTTCTGACAGGTGTAAGGTGGTATCTCAAAGTTGTTTTGATTTGACTGGCACCTTGAAGCCCATTCCCTCTGGAGGAACACCTGACCCAGTCTTGATGTTGGGGTGAGGAAAACGAATTTGCCTGGAATGGATCCTGAACTAAGCCACTTTGGGACCTTGAGACCTCTAGCCCTTGCTGGGTAGGAGAAAAAGAGATAGGGAGAAGAGAGAGTGACTGGGAGGAGTGAGAGGGGGAAGGGAGTTTGAACAAGGGGATTCATGGATAAAAACTGAGACTTTATTCAAAAAATAAATAAAAAATCAAAAAAAAGAAAGCACAAGTTCTCACAGATAACCCTTGGAGGAATCAGGAATGTTAATCATCTATAGTTGTTTCCACATAGGAGGAAATTAATACCTATTTTGTACCCAGGGGGAGTGGGTACTGTTAATGACCTGGTGACCTTTGCTATCTATAAAGCCAGAGCACACCCAAGTCCCCCAGAATATTTACCCAGCTTCATCCTTCCTATACTTTTATCTTTAGCTTTGCTATTCAGACTATGGAAGAGGTCATGTGTACTTTAATAGCCCAAATAACCTCTACATTATCTGTTTGACCAAAACCAAGCCAGATCTTTCCTTGTTTTAATATATGTAGTCTATCTCTCAAACCCATCTGCTTTAAAAAAAAATGACATGTACTTTGAGTTGTATTTCTTTGTAATAATACCTCCTTGTACATTGAGGATTATATAATACTAGGAACCTTTTTTTCCAATTACCATTTTTAAGTATGCCTACAATAAACTGCCTGCTGTCAAACTTTCTAGATGTTTGAACCAGTAATGACTAAATTGGGCTGAACTGAGTTTTCCTTTTTGATTCATGTGAATCATTCTCCTACCAGATGTGATTCACTCCCCCTATTTCAATGTGCTTTTTAAATTAAACAAGCAAAAAAAAGAATACTTGGTCTGTGGCTTAGATAAAAATGACCCCAAATAAGTCCATAGGGTATGGCACTCCTAGGGGGTATGTCTTTATTGAAGGATTGGGCCTTGACATTTTAGATGATCAATTCAGACTCACCTTCACTGTCTTTTGTAGCTACCTGCCAATTCCATATCATATAATGCATAATGACCTCTTCAGCACCATGGCTGCTCACATGCCACTATGCTTACCATGATGATAATGGACTGAACCTCTGAATTGTAGGCCAGCCACAACTAAAAATTATATATAGATGTACATATATATATATAATGTCAAGGGAGGTTTAACTAGAGGTATGATATATAAACAAACACAAATAAATGGAGTCTGACCCCATGGAAGTCAGAAGAAAGAATATTCTATAGAGAATTTTTAAAAACACAGAAAGAGAAGTTCTTCAGAGAATAAAGTGATGGCATGACCAAGTAGCAGAGTCAGGAAACAGAAATGATTAAGACACTTTGTACAGGGTCATTGGAAAAGGCCATTGAGAAGTTTTTTAGCAGATAGATAATATTATTTGGGATCCTCTTTAGAAGCAGCATTCTTGCTATAGCTGATGAGATCTAGATAAAAGGAATAGTTAAAAAGAAAAATAATTTATAGTTGTTAGCAGCTTAAAGCAGTGTTCTGATTAACAGAAAATGATAGCTTTTTAATAATGTACTAGTACTTAAGATAATGTGAGTTGAACATTCAATATAACATTTTAGAAATGTATCTCTGTTTAATGTGCAAAGTAAATTAAGAATTCCTATGTAAATAATGTGTAAGTTATACTTTAGAAATGGTGATATACTGAACATGTTAAATAAGAAAGTATCATCTCATATGGATGCCCATGATAAGAATTTTAACAAGAGTTGACTGCTTTTGTAAGCCATTGTGGATGCTGGTTCATCCTGAAAGTTCTTACTAATTATAATCATTAACTTTCCACATTACCTACACAAGAGAAGAAACACACTTGAAACTTTTGCATTTAAATGATGGTTATCTACCTGTGAATGCATGTAACCCTGGTTTTCATCATTGAAAGTAGAGAGGCTATATAATAGCTCCCAAACTGTGGATGTTTGAAAAGATTAAAATATTTGTCTTGTAGGATTATTGAAAGACTCACTAGACTATCTCACACAATTTCTATCTCTTCCTCACTATTTATGCAAGGGGATGACACATTGTAAGGGTGAGGAGCACAGACCTTTGTTACTAAAATGCAGTACTTTATGCTTTAGATGCCAAAAATAAGCCCTGATCTACAACAGAATTTCTTATATATTTATAAAAAAATAAAAGGCACACTTTCAGATATTGATGTATTCCATATTTTCAAAGTAGCCTTCTGAATTAGTGTCTTAATTCAAATAAATGACTCTAATGATATAAACTAAAATAATCAGAAAATAAAAAGGTCTATTTGGGAAGGTAGCATTTTGTTCTTCAAATGGATTATTTTTAATCATTCTAATGTGCTATTAGAATATATACAAAAAATTAATTAAGGCTTAAGATTACAGAGACTATTTAAATGATTATAGTTTAATGCCTGACATATCTTATTCTGTCATGGAAATAATTATTCTCTTTTATCTAGAGGAAGAAGCAAACAGTAAAGTAGACCCATTTGGAAAGGTGACCGTTTTGTGCTTTAAAGAAAAAATATTTTTTCAGAGAAAATGTGACTCGCAAATTCTAGTTGACATTTAAAGAAAATTCAGAGCCAGATAGGGGAAAAGCTGGAATATGAGAAAGAGGAAGCAGACCACAGTCAATACACACCCAGCCAACTTTTCAGGGTAGTAGCTATCCTCAAGAATCCTCGGCCTGGCTCATTGCTTCTACAGAATCCCTGAATGTCTGCCTAAGCCTGACTTAACCATCTTCTTTGCCCAGTTGTTTCACTTCTTGGTCCAACTCTGCATCATAATCCTAGAGTTAGGATTAAAGGTGTGAACTACTACTCTTTGGTAGTTAGGCCTTGAACTCTCAGAAACACAGAAAGATCACTGTCTCTGGAGTCATGGGATTAAAAGTGTAGATCTTTCCTTTGCTGAGATTAAAGGCATGAAAAACCAACTGTCATTGCAGTGCTGGGATTAAAGGAATGGTTTACCACTCTCTGACCTTGTGGCTTGAGTGTAGGTGAATCTGTTCTCTGATATTCCAAGCTGATTTTATTAAATATACAATGTATCACCACAAAAATGTTTAATTAGAATGTATTTACATACTTTTTTCAATTTTAATGTATAGATATTTGCCTGCATGTATGTCTGTGCATAATGTATATATCTGGTGCCTGCCAAAGCCAAAGATAATATTGGATTTCCTGAATCTGTAGTTACAGACTGTTCAGAGCCTCTGTGTGAATGCCAAGAGTGGAAACTTGGTCCTCTGGAAGAGCAGCCAGTGTTCTTAATCACTATGTCATTTCTGAGAATATATATTAATAACATATATATTAATAACACAATTTAGATTTGCAGTATTGATTGAAACCATAAACTATCTATCTTAACATTGAAGTTCTGTTCTCATTAACTCAATTTCTGCTTATTTCTCCTTTCCTGACAAAAGTTGGGAGCTTTATCTCAATGTCAGTAATGTATATACGTACCTAACAATAATTTTAAATCCATAAGGGTATTGTTAACATTTATCGCTAAAATTCTAAGCAGAAAAAATCGATCTCAATACTACAAGTCTTCAGAAAACTTTTCATAATATTCACCTATTTTCATAGATAAAACCACATTTGAACTGTCTTTTGTTTTTCTTATTCACTTTGTTTTTCTCTTTCCTTGTATATCACACAAAGCTGAGGTTACAGTCTCTTACTTTAGCCTATCAGGTATTTGAGGCAAAATTTAAATGTTCTTTTTCTAAGGTACTGAAAACAATGTGTTCTTCCCAACAAGCTATAAATTGAGTGGTTTTAGGAACAAGTATGTTAGTTACTTTTACACCTCTTTGAGCAAAGCATTTATGAAATTATGCCAGGAACAACCTGGCAGAACATATATTTATTTCAGGTTCATGTTTTCTGGTAATTTCATCTATGAGCATAGGGACAACACCATGAAACAGCTCAGATAGCAGAGGTGGGAGTATGTAGCTATCAGAGATTAGTTATTTACATAGTATCTAACTAGAAAGCAAAGGGATACTGAATGACATTTGGAGTCAAATTATAATCTTTAAAAGTCTAACTCTTGTTCTGTATTTCAAGCAAGAAACATCCTGCTTTTTATATTTATGAGGGAAATGTCAGATGCAAACCATAATAGCTTCTGTCTGGCTTCCAAAGCTTTCTGACCATTTCATAATTTAAAATATATATAATTTAGCATCAAGACTAGCTAGCCAATCTTAGTAGTTTCAAGAGGATTTAAAAGTATCAAGTCTCTCCTTATGATTCAAAACATTCTCTTAAAGTTGTAAACTCATGTAAAATAAAAAATAAGGTTGTCTCTGTGTTTGTGTATATATGTGTATTCCTAAATATCTAAGTACAACCTAATTAGTTTGTATAATGCTACTTGTGTATATATGATTTGAGAGCATTTTTTTTCATTATGATTTACCTACAAGCTTATGGGAGACAGAAAGTGAAATGTGGTTGTCCCGCTCCCTGTCTTCGCCCGTGAAGAAGAACGCAGTACGCAGTTTGGATCCTTCTGCAGCAAGTTTATTAGAGCTCTAGAAAATGGGAAGACCCCGACCCCTTGCCAGGAGCCGGCTTTTATACTTTCAAGCCCTCGCCTCTTATGTCTCCCCTTTTGGTTGGTTGTGGACTCTCGCCTGATATGACACAGGGTCAGAGAGCTTGGCTCACAGAGTGGAAATTTACCAAGGGACATGCGCAGATACGTTGTTTATCGCCTCGGCCGCGCCTTGGTACCGGAAACTGGCGCCATCTTGCCTGCTTGACCAGGCTCCCGGCTCCCTACATGTGGTGGTTTGCATAAGAATGGTTCCTACAGGCTCAGATATTTGAATGCTTAGCCATCAGGGATTAGTATTACTTCAGAAGAATTAGAAGGTATATTATTGTTGAAAGAGATATGTAGCTGAAGGTATGTTTTGTAGTTTTAAAAGCTGAAACCAAGTCCAGTGTCTCTGCTGTTTTTCTCTATATGCAGATATGGACACAGAATTTTCAATATCACTTAATAGTCAAAGACTCTTCTGAGTTTCCTCATAACCTCTTAACCATAGCCCTCAGTAAAATCAAAATCATAATGCAGATCACTTACTTCCAACATACAGGATATATATTACCTTTCTAAAACAGAGAAGGGATCACAGTGAGAAAATATTGAACCAAAGCAAGACTTAAAACTGGTAGGATAAGAGCTGGAGAGATGGCTCAGTGGTTATGAGCAATGACCGTTCTTCCTGAGGTCCTGAGTTCAATTCCCAACCAAATAGTGGCTCATAATCATCTATGATGACATCTAGTACTCTCTTCTCTATACTGTATACGTAATAAATAAATAAATTATTTTTAAAAAACTGGCAGGACAAACACCAATTTCTATATCTCCATGACTAATACCAAAGCACTCTTCAGAACTTTAATTCTTTTCAGCTTTGTTGATTAAAACATACTTCTCTGTCTTGTGTGCTGGCTCCATAGTCTGTCTGTAGTTCCCCTTTGTCAGGTATCCTCAACATTTTGGAACCTTGAGTATAACCCAGGCTTTACCTTCACCATTTCACACAATGACCTTTTTGAGCCTCCATATAGGAATACTCCTGACATAATTCTGGCTTCAGTAGTTTTCTTAAATGCAAAGGAAGATTTTACAATCCTCTTCTTTTATTCTCCTTGACTCTAAAGCCATAACCACAAAACCAAAGCTGCCAAGTTTTGAAGTTTGCTAGGGCTGGAACATAACCCACTCATTCAATTAAAGCTGTATCAGCTCTATGTTATTGATAGTTTTCTTTATTATTTAATCTTTAATTATTTCTCAAAAGTTGATAGCTTAACTTGGTAAAGTATTTTCTGAGGCTACCACTTTCTTTGTTCTATTTAGCATCAGGCTTTTCTTTAAGCTTTTTGTCTCCTTGAGCACTTTGGTATACTTTATGCATTATAATTTCAGGTTCTTCTTTTCTTCTCAAATTGTACATTTTATATTTTTCCTTATTCAGCTTCTTTTCTTTTTATTATAAATCTGATAAGAGTGACCACTGATAACCACACAATACAGTCAGTACAAGACTTCTGCCAATGACATTAACCAAACATTCTTCAATATAGTCTAAGGCAGATGTTTTGAGCAAGGGCAGAAAGCACTGAAATTCTTTGCAAAAATATATTTTAAAAAATGGTCTCTAAACATTTAACTAATTTTCTATTTCTCTAAGACCTCTTGGTCTGGGCTCCCATATTCTACCACCCTCAGTACCACTGTCTTCTTTATTTCTAGGACTATAATTCTCTAAGCTCCACTTAAAGCACCCAACTACTTTTCTTGTTCAAAGTGTAGAAGTCTTTCATATTCATCCAAACTAAAGCATGTCAGGCTTATCACAGCAATATCCCAGTCCCTGAAGTCAAATTTCTTTCAGTGTTCTTTTACTATGAAGAGACATCATAACTATGGCAACTTGTATGACATAAACAGTCTAATTGGGGCTTACAGAGAATTAGTATATTATAATCACAAATAGGGATTATGAAAGCACATAGGAAGACATAGTACTGGAGAAGAAGCTTATGATTTACATTCAGGTATGTGGGAGGCAAGAAGAGCAGAGGCACTGTGACTAGCTTGGGCTTTTGACATATGAAATCTCCACTCCCAGTGACACACTTTCTCCAACAAGGCTACACTTCCTAATCCTTCTAAGTAGTACTAATTCTGATAGCAAAGCATTCAAATATCTGTCCCTATGGAAACTATTCCTATGCAAATCACCATAATGTTATAATCTCAAAAATTTTAAAGTATATTTATAAAAGTTGCAAATTACCTATTTTCAGTCATGTAGAGTAAAATTTTTCATTGAGAAAGAGAGAAACAGGAAGATATCAAGGAAAAATTATATCAAAGTAAGACTGGAAATCAATAATGCAAGTGTCAATTCCTTTAATTTTTCTTGGCCATTGGAGGCACATAGTGGAGTCCTCTGAGCAACATAGAAAGGTCCACCAATATGACATTATCATTAATACCTATGTTTCATTCTCTGAACCAGTTCTACCTAATATATATATACCTCTCACCCACATTCAGGACTGTCTTGCATTGAATTTAACCTGACTGTGTCTGGCAAGGATTCTCAAGTCTTGCCTCTAGATTTCTAGTACAATCCAATATAATAGTTGTAATCTTGGTGACAAAATAAACAACAAATAATGGTTCCAGTGTCTTATACTAAATTGTGAAGTAGCTAGGTATTTAGACACCTAGTACCAAAAAAAAAAAAAAATTCCCTAAGAGCCATTTGAATAGAACACACCCAAGGAACTAGATTCACTACCAAAATGTTAATATTGGCTCAAGTAGCTTTTTATACTACAGGGAAGAGTTTATAGAGGCAGACATGTTGGATTTCTTCACTTTTGTGGATTTTCCTCTTCTTTTAAAAAATAACATCTTTAGTACTTTTTATGTAATCCATACCCATTGCAATGAAACCAGATCACTTTGTCCATTGTTGGACCAGAATACCAGAGCCAAGGAAAATGACTATATAGCATTAAAACCTCCTGGATTCAAAGCTGTCTTGTTATCTGCTGGGAAAGGAGTACAGTATGAGGCTTGAGATGCAGTGCATGAAAAGTTATATAAATAACTTTAAGAAGCCTAATTCTTCTCTTAAAAATGAGTCACCATTAAAAGCTTTAGGTGATTATTGATCAAGTACAGGAGATGATGGATGTGCCTATTAAGAATACTTCTACAGCTGCAATGTGTTAAGTAGAATGGAAGTGGGTCAGAGTAAATAATGTACAATAAATTAAGTTTTATAGCAATCAAACTAGGAAGTGGTGGTGATTTGTACTAGGCAGATGACAAAGGAGATTTAGGAAGTGAATCAAAGAAGTATATATGTAAAGGAAAAAGATAATTGACCATGAAGATTTCATTGTAAATGGCAGGTCACAGACACAAGAAGGAAAGTATTTTAAAATCTGAAAGAAATGTTTAGCTAGAATGTGGTTGCATTTTCTGATGAGTGAATACGATAAAAAAAATCCAGGTATAATGTAATAGCTTAAAATAAATCCAGCTGGATATAATATATTTGAAGTCACCTAGGAACAGCTATTGTTTTTGTTTTTGTTTGTTTGTTTGTTTGTTTTAGAGATCACCAATGATTTATTGTAGTCAGATCCAAAATTACATTGAGTTCTTGATTTTATTAAAAATACAAAAAGAGTAAACTTTGCCAGGTGATAGCTCAGGATCAGTCAGAATGAGGCAGAGAGAAATTATAAAATACTTAAAATCTAGAACTTTGCACACATGAAGATTGGAACAGCTACATGTGTGGAATAAGACTGATAATATTATACATGCAATTTTACATTTGATGATTTATTTGAGATCTGAAGTGAGTTGGTAGAAAAACTTCTGACTACTTGTGATGTTATAAGGAAGTGAGAAATGCATAGTCTTGCTTTCCTTTGTCAAGGGAAGACATAGAAATGACTAGATAACTGAAAAATGTATCTATGACTTGAAGAAATGCCCTGCATTATAGGAGACAAACAAACATTATGATTACTTCTTCAAAGTTTACAAAATTTGTACTGAAAAAGGCCTCTAACAAATTTTTATCGCTTCTCAAACTTTTGACTAAAGTCAAGTGTAGCACATGTTACTATGAGTTTGATAAATCAATTCATTTTTATGGAAAACAAGGACATATAGAAATGCCAAACAGGCTTAAGCAATATATAGAGAGCTTTTTTTAGAGAAAATATTACCCAAAGTTGGAACAGAAGTTCATAAAAACAAATAATGCCACCCCTGAATTTTGTTATAATGGCTAATGATACAAAGACATCAGTTTACAGGACTCATTCTGGCCATTGTTTTTTCTGTTTTATTTGTAAAAAAATTAATGCTTCAGAAGATTAAGATGAAGTCAAGAAGGAAATCCAGATGTTATCCAAATATTGGACAGAATATTTCTGTTTCGAAGCTTAAATCTGGGTTCATTAAATGAACAGGAAAGAGGTAGTGATTTTTATTTTCCATCCAGAACTTCAGAACAGAGAAAGCATAAAAAAGTCTCTTTCTATCTGTAAAAGTTAAAGCTTTTCAATGCAATATTTAGGTTCAAATGGGACATCTTAATAAAACAAACAAAGAAAATGTTAATGAATTAGAAGTTAATGACCTGGTAGTCTATATATGCAAGTTGCCAACTGATTTTATAATTGCTGAAGACAAAGACTTCTTTATGAACAGTTATCCATATATTTAAAAATCTTCTTTGTTCTTATCATAAATAACTCCTAATGATACATATATCTGAAGCATAAATGATTTTCTCAAGTAGAAAAATGTCCAATTATTTTAGTGTATTTTACATGTGTTCATCCTCTATGAGTAAGATGATATGCATAACTTAAAATTGTAACAATATTTGTTATGGTAAATATTCCATTTTTTTATTTTGTATTAATCAAGAAAAACAGTAAATTGAATTTAAAATGCTGATAAGTTAACAATAACTATAAAGAAAATAAAAATCATAAGCATGACTTATCAAGGGTGATAATACAAATAATTTGCTACACATAAAATTACTTTGTGTTCAGCTTTCCCTCTGTATTTTTTTTTCTATCCCTGTATAACCCCATTCAAGGTCTCTTCCCCCTCCTGCCTCATCAGGTCATTTTTTCTTCTCCACAAATCCCCATCCCCTCCCTGGGCAGGCAGCAGACAGTCCCATGGTCCCACTGATCCAATAATGCTTAGTAGAGTCTCCACTCCTGGCAAATCCAGTTTTGTCCCCATACCTCAAGTGTGAGTCAGGTGTTCCTCAATGTGGAGTGGGATTCGAAGGGTCAGTCCAGGATGTTTCTGATCCCAAGCTGCTTAGTGGTTGTGGTTTGCTGCTTGGGCATGCTTGGCTTTTTTCTTGTTTGTTTATTTAGAGACCACTAATGAGTGAGTACATCCCCTGCTTATCTTTCTGAGGTTTTGATACCTCGCTCAGGAGGATATTCTCCAAAACCATCCATTTGCCTGAAAATTTTAGGATATCATTTTTTCTTACTGCTGAAAAGTATTCCATTGTGTAGATGTGCCACAGTTTGTTAATCCATTCTTCAGTTGAGGGACATCTAGGTTGTTTCCAGGTTCTTGCTATTACAAATAATGCTGCTATGAACATAGTTCAGCTAATACCTTTGGAGTGTGAAAGTGCATCTTTAGGGTATACACCTAGAGGTGGTATTGCTGGGTCCTTGGGGAGATTGATTCTCAATTTTCTGAGAAACCTCCATATTGCATTCCAAAGTGGCTGAACAAGCTTACATTCCCACCAACAATAGAGGAGTGTTCCCCTTGCTCCGCATCCTCTCCAACATAGGCTGTCATCTGTGCCTTTTATCTTAGCCAATCTAACAGGTGTTAGGTGGTATATCAAAGTTGTTTTGATTTGCATTTCTCTGATGGCTAAAGATGATGAGCACTTTTTCAGGTGCCTATCAGCCATTTGTAATTCCTCTGCTGAGAATTCCCTTTTTAGATCTGAACCATATGTTTTGATTGGGATATTTAAGGTTTTGGGCTCTAGATTCTTGAGCTCTTTATATATCTTAGAGATCAGCCCTCTATCACTTTTCCCATTCTGTAGGCTGTCGTTTTGTCCTATTGACAGTGTCCTTGGCTTTGCAGAAGCTTCCTAGCTTCAGGAGATCCCACTTATTGATTGTTGGTCTTAGTGTCTGTGCCACTGGTGTTATATTTAGGAAGTGGTTGCCTGTGCCAATTCGTAGAAGTGTATTTCTCACTTTCTTTTCTATCAAGTTTGAAGTGGCTGGGTGTATTTTGAGGTCTTTGATCCACTTGGATTTGAGTTTTGTGCAGGGTGACAGGCTCAGATCTATTTGCATTTTTCGACACACTTCCATCCAGTTATGCCAACACCATTGGTTAAATATATTATCTTTTTTTCATTGAATATTTTGGGCCTCTTTGTCAAAGATCAGGTGTTCATAGGTTTTTGGGTTAATGTCTGGATCCTCACTTCTATTCCATGATCCACAAGTCTGTTTTTATGCCAGTAGGAGGCTGTTTTTAATACTGTAGCTCTATAGTATAACTTGAAGTCAGAGATAGTGATACCTCCTGAGGTTCTTTTGTTGAGTAAAATTGTTTTGGCAATCCTGGCTTTCCTGTTATTCCAAATAAAATTGAGTATTGTTCTTTCAAGGTCCAAGAAATGTTGTGTTGGGATTTTGAATCTGTAGATTGCCTTAATAGAATTGCCATTTTTACTATGTTGATCCTACCTATCCAGGAACATGGGAGAGCTTTCCATTTTCTGATAACCTCTTCAATTTCTTTCTTCAGTGATTTAAAATTTTTTTCAAATAGGTCTGTTACTTCTTTGGTTATAGTTACTCCAAGGTATTTAATACTATTTGCAGCTATTATGAAGGGTAACGTTTCCTTAATTTCTTTTTCAGCTCTTCTATCTTTAGTGTATAGAAGGGCTACTGATTTTTTTCAAGTTAATCTTGTATCCTGCTACACTGCTGAAGGTGTTTATCAGCTGTAGCAGTTCCTTGGAAGAATTTTGTGGGTCACTTATGTATACAATCATATCATCTGCAAATAGAGATAGCTTCCCTTCTTCTTTTCCAATTCGTATCCCCTTAATCACTTTTTGTTTCCTTATTGCTTTAGCTAAAACTTCGAGTACTATATTGAATACATAAGGGCAGAGAGGACATCCTTGTCTAATTCCTGACTTTAGTGGGATTGCTTTGAGTTTTTCTCCATTAAGTTTGATACTGGCTGTCAGCTTCTTGTAAATGGTCTTTATTATATTTAGATCTTCTCCCTGTATTCCTGATCTCTCCAGGGCTTTAATCATAAAGGAGTGTTGGATTTTGTCAAAGGCTTTTTCAGCATCTAAGGATATGATCATGTGGTTTGTTCCTTTAGTTTGTTTATATGATGGATAACATTTACAGTTTTTCATATGTTAAATCAGCCCTGCATTTCTGGGATGAAGCCTACTTGGTCATGGTGGATGATATCTTTTATACATTGTTTTATATGGTTTGCCAAAATTTTGTTGATAATTTTTGCATCAATATTCATGAGGGAAACTGGTCTGTAATTCTTCTTCTTTTTGTGTCTTTGAGTGGCTTGAGTATTAGGGTAATTGTGGCCTCATAAAAGGAATTTGGCAATATTCCTTCAGTTTCTACTGTGTGAAATAGTTTGAGAAGTAACAGTAGTAATTCTTGTTTGAATGTCTGGTAGAATTCTGCTCTAAAACCATCTGGACCAGGGCTTTTATTTTTGGGGAGGTTTTTAATGACAGTTTCAATTTCCTAAAGGGTTATAGGCCTGTTTAGGCAATTAATCTGATCTTCATTTAATTTTGGTAGGTGGTACCTATCCAGAAATCTGTCCATTTCTTCTAGGTTTTCCATTTTTGTGGAATACAGATTTTCAAAATATGATCTGATAATTCTCTGTATTTCCTGGGGGTCTGTTGTAATGTCCCCCTTTTCATTTCTGATTTTGTTGATTTGAACACTCTCTCTCTGTTTTCTGATTAGTTTGGCTAAGGGCTTATCTATCCTGTTAACTTTCTCAAAGAACCAACTCTTAGATTCATTGATTCTTTATATTGTTCTTCTTGTTTCTTTTTTTTTTATAATGACATATAGGCTTATATTAATTTATGCTAATTGACCTAGGGTATAGGCATATAACTTGCTAGTGCTTATTCTTAATCTAGTTCATCTTGTTAAGCCATGTGGCTTGGTATCTTTTTTTTTTTTTTTTATATGTGTGCCTTTTTTTTTTGTTTGTTTCTATTGTATTGATTTCAGCTCTAAGTTTGATTATTTCCTGCTATCTACTCCTTCTAGGTGAGTTCGCTTCTAATTGTTCTAAGGCTTTCAGCTGAGCTGTTAGGTCTCTAGTGTGAGATTTCTCTAGGTTTTTTATATAGGCATCTAGCGCTATGAATTTTCTTCTTAACACTGCTTTCATTGTGTCCCACAAGTCTGGATACATTGTGGAATTATTTTCATTAAATTCTAGGAAGACTTTGATTTCTTTCTTAATTTCTTCCTTGACCCAGAGATGGTTCAGCTAAGTAATGTTTAGTTTCCATGAGTTGGTAAGCTTTCTTTGGGTTTTGATGTTGTCGAACTCTAACATTAGGCCCTGGTGTTCCGATATGTTACAAAGGATTATTCCATTGTTTTGTATCTGTTGATATTTGCTTTATAACCAATTATGTGGTCAATTTTGGAGAAAGTTCCATGAGGAGCTGAGAAATATCTATATTCCTTTGCATTTGGATGGAAGCTTCTGTAGATATCTATTAAATGCATTTGCATCATACTCTCTTTTAGACTCCTTATTTCTTGGTTGAGTGTCTGTCTGGTTGATCTATCCAGGGTTGAAAGTGGAGTATTGAAGTCTCCCACTATTAGGGTGTAAGAATTGATGTGGTATTCGAGCTTTAGCAGTGCTTCTTTTACATAAGTAGGTGACCTTATATTAGGGGCATAAATATTCAAGATTGAAATCTCCGCTTGACCAATTTTTCCTGTGATGAATAAGTAGTGACCATCTTGGTGCCTTTTTATTGCTTTTAGCTTAAAGTCTACTTTGTTAGATATTAGGATTGCAACCCCCGCTTGTTTCTTCAGACCATTTGACTGGAAAATCTTTTGCCAACCCTTTATTCTAAGCCTGTGTCTGTCCTTGTGTGTGAGGTGTGTTTCCTGTAGGCAACAGGAGGATGGCTTCTTTTGTTGTATTCATGTTGTTAGTGTGAGGCATTTTATAGGAGAGTTGAGTCCATTGATATTAAGGGAAATTAGTGATCATTGATTGATATTTTCTGCCATTTTTAGTGGTAACTTATTTGTATTTCCTTTCTCTGGAGTATTCTTCTGTGGAATTCTTGATTGTTTGTGATTTTGTGAGTGTATCTGGGGTCCTTAGGTTGGAGTTTTCCTTCTAATACTCTTTGTAGCGCTGGATTGGTAGACAGATATTCTTTCAGTCTGACTTTGTCATGAAATATCTTGTTTACTCCATTTATGGTGATTGATAATTTTGCAGGGTATAGTATTCTAGTTTGCCAGCCATGCTCTTTTAGTGTCTATCTAACTTCTCACCAAGCCCTTCTAGCTTTCATCATTTCCATTGAATAGTCAGGCATTATTCTGATGGGTCTGCCTTTATATGTAATTTGGCCCTTTTCTTTTGCAGCTATTAAAATTTTTTTCTTTGTTCTGTATGTTTTTTGGCTTGATTATAATATGGTATGCTGACCTTTTGGGGTTCTATAAGCTTCTTGTATCTTTATAGACATTTCCTTCTTCAGGTTAGGGAAGTTTTCTTCTATGATTTTATTGAAAACATTATCTGTGCCTTTGAGCTGGTATTCTTCTCCTTCTTCTATTCCTATTATTATCAAATTAGGTCTTTTCATGTTGTCCCAGATTTCTTGAACATTTTGAGTTTTGGCTTTTTTAGTTTTAGTATTTTCATTGACTGATATATCTATTTGAACTACTGAGTCTTCCACTTCAGAGATTCTATCTTCCATCTCTTGAACTCTGTTTGTTATGCTTGTATCTGTGGTTCCAGC
>PVIH01022770.1:0-26390 GCA_004025045.1 Sigmodon hispidus | reverse complement strand
TCCTCACCTCTGGTCAGGGTTCGAATCCGCCCCTCAGAGACCCCTGCAGTTAGTTTGCTCAGTTCACTCAGTTCAGGGTCGCAGTAGGGCTCCTAGTAGATTCCCTGAGCAGCAGGAGCTGCGGGTGCGGCCAGGTGGAGAGTTCAGCTGCCCCTGCTCCAGAGTGCGCTGGGACGCCGCAGAGAGCACAGGTCCCGGACGACAATAATATTCTTAATATGCATTATTCTGCAAAATCCTTTAAACAGAGGTAGAAACATGCAAAATAGGGCAATTGTAGATTTAATTTTATACCAAAATACAAATTAGCTTAGACATATAAAACAACTCCAGATTTAAATTTGTATCATATATAGATTATCTCAATCAAACATATAAAATTATTTTACATTTATATCAATATACAAGAATCCTCATCAGTGCAAATTATCTTTGGCTCATTCTTGTCTAATAATTGTTTACAGGTAGTTAAAATAATCTACCTATGTCTATAATATTGTTGTATTCACAACATAATTTTAACTTATAACTACTCTATCAAATGATAATCATCCATAACCCTCAAAGAACAAAAGTTATTGGGGGAGGGTCATAGTTTTTCTAAAAGGTTACTTCCTGCTGACTTGTGGATGATAGCATCTCTGTAGGATCCAGTAAAAACTAAAATACTGGTTAGGTCCTAGTGGACTGACTAAACATCTATCATCATTCTCAGAGTACTCGGTAAGTCTATCTGGAAATCTTGTTAAAGATATGACATGAAGGTATTTTGCAAATGTTCTGAATAATCTGTATTTCAAAGTTAATCATTGAGTGGTGTACAGCAGGTTATTTTTTTTTGACTGTCTCATCATCTCTACTATTCTGTTTCTCTCTCACACTTTTCTTTCTTTTTTGATATAATTGTTGTAGTGGGGGACCAATCTTCTTTTTGTATGTTTTGGAGTGTGTTAGTAGGAGAAAGTTTTGTTTATAGTTGAAAATTTAAGTAGTATTAGTATCAAGTGAAAATTTTAAGTCTTCAGGAAAAAATTGTATTCAGAGAAGATTTTTATGTTAAAAAGGAGGATACACACAGAGATATAAGATTGAAAATAAAAGTACAATAATATTGGTTCCTAAATATTCTGGCTATCATCGGTCCCACACCAGGTGGCTTTTCGGATATGAGACAGAATCTCTCAAGTTTTCTTTATCAACATGCTTGTATTTAGGGAGGGTAAAAGCCACTAACTCCAACTCCAAAGCCAGCTTTATTCATAATTAAACCAAGATTTCACTTTTTTTTAAATCTTTTAAGAGATATAAAGCAGTGAGAATTGAGAAATTACCCAATAGCACATATCGGGACAAATTGTACTCATATTCTTTTGTCTGTGATCCTTTCATACATGATCTATCTCCCTTAAGCTTCAGATGTTGAAGTGTTCAGCATCCTTTTAATGTCTTGAAGATGGTTGTATCTATTCTTCTGTAAGGAAAAAAAAAATGAGATGCTTCCCCAGCCTTTTTAAGTAAATTTCCTTACCATATATCCAATTTCCATATTGGCAGATGAGTCATTATTTCTCCGTCTCCTTTTTGAGCTGGATCTTTATTAATTTTGCTGGAACCCATAATATTTCTTCTCTTGTGGAAACAATAGCAAATCTCTTGCCCCATTGAAGCACATCCCAGTTTCCATTTTGAAGACAGTACGTTCTTGAAGTAGATAGGTTGGTTAAATTCAGGAGCTTTTTCTATTACCCAGTGTTGCTCTGCTGCTGATGTTTCTTTCTCATCAGCATTAAGATAATTTAAGATCATAAATGCACTATGCAATCTCTCCCTTTGGTTTTTAATTATACCTTTCTGTTTATGAAGCATGTCTTTTATGGTACAGTAAAATCTCTCCACAATTGCTTATCCTGTGATTGTGCAGTATCCCTGTAATGTGCTTTCTTTCATAATATCCAAAAATCTGCTTTATTTTCTGGGAAGCACATGCTGGAGCATTGTCAGTCTTAATTTGAGCAGAAATTGCCATTCTGGTCATGGCTTCCAAAATATGAGTGTGTACAGCATGAGCATTTTCTGTACCCAATGAAGATAAGCATTGTATTTCTGAGTGTAAATGGTATGATGTACATATTTCATCTTTTCAAATTCCAAAAAGTAAAACACAACCATCTGCCAAATCTCATCTCTGTGTATTCTTAGAATTACTCCCACTGGGTAAAGATGGTTGGTGGTAGAGGGAATAAGTAGCACACATTCATAGAATTTTCTTTGCCTGATGCCAAGTGACAGAAAAGCCCTCTTTAGTTCCTTGCTATTGATATGACATTTCTGGTGAAATTTTGAAGCTTCCAGGATATTTTCAATTAAGAAATGTTCAGTGCCATCATTACCCTGTGCCAAAGGGCTCAGAAGGCCTCTGTGAGACTTAATATGTTCTATACATAAGTATATATATATATATATATATATATATATATAATGAATTCTATTTCTGATGATATCCTGTAGTTGTATAAACAATGAGTATAATTCTTTGTCATTAAAAATAAAATCAACAGTTTTGATGTATAGGAAAACTTCTGCATAATGAGAGTCAGATAATAAGAGGTTCTGTAAAAATACAATGAAATCATCATAATACTGTATATTCTGACATCTGAGCAGAATTACAAAGGCTTTGAGCCACTTTACTTAATTTTTTCATTTGTAACCAACTTTTCTTTATTTGTTTGCATCAGCATAAAAATGTAGAAATCCAGAAATAGGTTTATCCCATACCACATGAAGAAAAATCCAGTTATTTTTTTTTTTTTTTTTTTTTTTATAAACTGAATTTTTTTGCTTCAGGGTATTTGTTATTAATCCCTCCCAGGAAACTACTACAGGCCTTTTGCCAAGGTTCAACATCTGTCCATAATCAATTCATTTTTTCATAAGTCAAAGATTCAACAATTTCTGCTAGGTTATTTCCAATCAACTGACAATTTTTTCTTTTAGAACTCAAACTAAACTAAAATTTAACTAAAATTTAAATAAATTAATTAAAATGAAGTTATACTAAATTTTACTTTAAAAAATCAAATCAGATATCTTTTCAATATATGTTTTTAATTCTCTACTCAGGCTATGTGGGAGAAATATCCATTCTAGTATAATATTTTCTCTTTGTATAATGACTCTTCCAGGGGAATGCTTAGAAGACAAAATAACCAAAATGCAGTTGAGGTCTGGATCTACATGGTTCACATATACCCCTTGAAATTCTTTTCCACTAAGACTAATTCATTCTCAACTTTATCAGAAAATTTCCTGAGACTATTTAAGACCTTATCACCATGTAAGGTTTTGAACACGTTAGCCAGTTCATCAATTTTTATACCAATAACAAGCCGTATATGAGCAATTTTTCCAAGCACTTTTTGGAAGTCATTAATAGTTCACTTTCTGTGTCTCCTAAGTTGCACCTTCTGAGGTCTAATGTTTGGTAGGCCTATTTTATATCCTAAATAATAGATAGAATCCTCTCTTTATATTTTTTGGGGACAATTTAAATTCCCTACTCAAGCATTACCTTCTTCATTTTTTTCAAACATTTTTTTCTAAGTTATCTATGTTTGAGTCGGCCAACAAAATATCCATATAATGGTAAATGGTAGATTGTGGGAATTGTTTGCATGTCACTCATAGTGGCTGTTGTACAAAATATTGGCATAGAGTGGGACTATTCAACACCCTTGTGGAAGGACTTTCCTTTGGTACCTCCTTACTGAGCATGCATTATTAAATATGAACACTCTGAATGCAAATTTCTCTTTGTCTTGATTTTGTAAAGGTATGGTTAAAAAAATTCCTTCAAATAAATAACTAGCAGGTAAGGCAGGGGATTATCAGATTATAAAAAACCCACACATTGAATTATCTTATTATTCTTACATCTGTCATTATTCTCCACTTTACAGATTCCTTAATCACAAATATAGGAGAATTCCATGAACTGATTGATTCTTTGGTATGCTGAAATTGTAATTGCTCCTGTACCAGCTGTTCTAAAGCCAATAGTTTTTCTTTGTCAAAGGCCATTGCTAAAACCAAATAGGCTTTTCTGTCAACCATTCCAAAGATAATGCTATGAGTATCATTGTGGAATCAGTAGCTATTGAACTCTGTTTTTGTGCAACCTGAATGACTTAATGGTGATTGTTTTGCATTGCATCTCAAAATATTTTTTTCAGGAACATAAGTGTTCCTCTGGTCTATATTTGAGCCTGTCTATATTTGAGCCTGGAGGGATTTTAATATGGGTATTCTATTGTAGTAAAAGTCACAACTTCATAAATTCACTGCTATTTTAGCCATATAGTTTCAGTCTTCCTGTCTTTCTTGTCCTATGAATTTAAGCCATTTAATACTCTCTTTTACCTGAGATATTGTCCCAATACCTAGAAATTAAACATTTACCTTCTTTTTTTTTCTTTATTTTGTATTTATCAAAAAAAAAAAACAGTAAAAAGAATTTAAAATGCAGAAGAGTTAACAATAACTATACAGAGGATAAGAATCATAAGCATGGCTTATCAAGGGTAGAAATACAAATAAGATTGCTACACATATATTTTCTTTGTGTTCAGCTTTCCCTATATATCCTTATTTAAGGTCTGCCCAGGGAGGAGATGGGCAGTTGCAGAGAAGAAAAATGACCAGATGTGTTGGGAGGGGGAAGAGACCTTGAACATTTACCTTCTTTAAGGGCCATCTTGGATGCCATGATCATGGGTTTATGACTCAAACATTGGCTCCCATGTTGACTAAGCCTTGGATATAAATATCATTTATATTTATTTTCAATTTTGGTCTTTGTTAATTTGTGGAAGTCTCCCAAAATATACATTTTGTTGATTTACTTGGAACTGTCAATTTCTCCCTTAAAGTCATTCTATTATCCAATGCTGTATCAGTCTCTATCTTTGGCCTTGGACTATCTACTTGTACTGTGGAGGCTGTTCCTCCACTGTGACTGGATATGACTGAAACTTCTTTGGCATTGAGGTCTGATTTCTGGGGGAATTCCATGGAAAGCCCCAAGATGCATTCTCGAATGGTAAAGTGTTGCCATCTTGGTCTCTTGTGGATCTATATTTATTTGTACAATGTCAGCTTTTGCCACATCTTCTGTAAAAGCCTTCTGTTTGAATCATTCATAGGAAGAGCAATATTTCCACTTTGTGAAAATACTGTGTGAAAATCTGTGTGATGCATACAGTTCCTCTTTATATTGCCTGGCTTACCACAATTAAAATAAATGATGCCTTGATTCCTTCCCCTAACATTGGCAATAGATTTACCTGCCCAATGCTCTTCACCACAATGGAGAGATTTAGCATACATTGCATAATGTATCCATTCCTCTATGGTGCAGATCTGATCTTTGTTGGCATGAGCATTCTCGTATATTCCATATTAGTGTGGTCAAAGGCAAAAGAGAGTATTATTTGCTGTCCAACTCCTGGATCTGACACTGCTCTATGTACAGCTTGGGTTAGCCTCTGCAGAAAGTCAGTATAAGTATCTTCAAGCCTTACTTGACCTTGGTATATGGCTCAATTTTCTGTCCTGTGTCCAAAATCTTTTCCCAAGCATTCAATGCAAAATTATGGCACAGCAACAATGTATATTCATCATAAGTAGTCTGAACCTTCACATCAGAAAATGGACCTTAACCAAGGATTTTTTTCTTGTGAAATGGTAAAGCCCCTAACTTGTCCCTAAATGTCTATGGCCCTATACTTTTCCCTAAGCCAATTCTTCCATTGCAAGTGTTGGCTATAGTCCAATACAACAGTGGTTATCTTCAACTAGTCATTAGGAATTATCCTTTTTTTTGGAACATGAATTTAGGAACTACTTGATATTAGATGAATGGATTCCATGTTACAAGACTGCTTCCTTGATAACCTTAATGTCTCTCATATGGATTGGTTCATAGTTATACTCTACACATTCTGGGGTCTTCTCATGTACTTTTTTGTCTGAACTATAACTAGAAGCAATACCAGTGGAGAAGGGGGCAATACTTTCATGCTGACCACCTTAGGCATAACATCTTCTATACCATGATATTCCATAGGAGGAGGTTCTGAATTCTTCTGTGTAGATAGTGCCTCAACACCCTTTTCCAATATTGCTATATGGTCCTCCTATTCCTAAAGCTTGGTTTTGTCTTTTGTCTAGGTTTTGATAGTCCTGGGTATACAATCTTTCTAAAGATCTCATAGAATCAAAATTGCTCCTATCCTTTTCATTTAAATAATTAAAAAGGTTTTTTTTTTTAAATTTTAGCAACATAAATTCTGCACTTCTATTGTATGTTCTTAGAACTCACATCTGAGGAAGAAATCTTATCTGAAAGTTTGTCATAACCAATTCTCTGGAAAGTGATTTTATCTACTACTTTATCGACTGTAGTTTCCATATCACACATCTTTAGAGAGAAATTGCTCATCCCTAAATTCCAAATCTTCCTTTATGTTAATCATCTCATTTTTAAAATAGGTATCAGGCTGTTTTGTTTGAAATATAATACATAGAATCAAGCACAATATTTACAGGACTGAGGGACTGAAACCTTCCTAAATATATTCATACAAGAAATCCTAAAATATGGCTGCAAAGAAATTTCTGAAGTTCTGAGTAGTAGGAACAGTGTCAGACATTCTGGCTAGATATTCAATTACCTTAATTAGATGTAATAGTGACTTTCGTCTAGAAGTTGTCACAGTCAAATTCAATGTCCTGCTTTCTGTCACATACCAGAGGAGGCTAGGCCATGCCAAGATGGCCAGAAACTGAATCTCAGAGAGACCAAGATACATTACCTCTGACTCAGCTGCTACAAATCTAAGTCTTATAAAGTTAGAGTTATAAAATAAAATCCCACATTAAGAGGCCATTCATTGATAGTTGCCCGAAAAGATTTACGGCAGATATGCTTGGTCCTGGGGTCAAAGCCCCAGTGATGCTAGGAATGCAGGGGTGCTAGGAATGTTCCTAAGCCCTTAGGAATGCAGCCTGCTTAGGATAGGCTCAGCTCTGTGTGCATATTCCAAACAGGTTGCCAAATGTGGAGTCTCTGCCAAAAGTCACCAGGTGCATAGCCAGAGACTAATCAGAAAAATGAGATGAAAGGCACCTGTTTCAAACAGGCTGCCATTTTTTAAGCTGGAGCTGAGTGTGTAGGCCAGGCAGGACCCACACGTTTGGTCTGTATCTTGTGTATTTATTGAGAATAAACCCACGTGGTGTGGCACTAGGTATTGTTGAAAATATTCAATTGCAATGTATCATGTAAAAGATTAATATTTATTACGAGGTAATATAATCTCTCACTGATATAAATGGAACCTTAATACAATTCTCAGCGAGTTGGAATATCCCACGAAAAATGGTTTGTTCCTTTCCCAAGAAAGGCAGGAAGAAAACAGAAAGAGGAGTCTGAGTTTCTGCATCTCCAATCATTCTGGCTAAGGCCCATTGGGGTTAAGATTTTCTGATGTCACTATCACTGCCTTGAGTAACCTCTAAATCCCACTACCGTGATTCGCATATTTATTCCCATCACTCAGGAGACAAAGATCTTTCTGGATTTTTGTGAGTTTAATGTCTAATAGCCAGGCAGTGGTAGTACATATATCTATTCCTAACTCTAGAATTATGATTAAAAATGTTTGAAGAATTAAAACCTAAAAATTTTGCCTACTTTGGGATAACAAATTGCTCATAAAAAATAAAAAGTGGAGATTTCATTAATTATTTAGAATACAAAATAGGTCAACAACAACAACAAAAAAATAGAGCCCCAAAAGTGCAAATAAGGAGTGATAGATAGAGGACTCTAAATGATTTCAAAAGATTGCTAAGAAAATTATTAGTTTACAAATCACTATTGGGAAAAATGTCATGAACTCAACAATTTGTTCAAAACCTTAGATGGTGACGAAGTTCTTAAATAGTGCAAGAGAATTATCAGCTGAAGCTAAGAAAAAATTGTCTTTGGTGGAAAAGAAGTAAGGTAATGCATGTATGGATTGGGTTGATCCAGACTTTTATTGCATTCTGGTTATTTTACACTCTTGGTATTCTCCTAAAATATAATGCAAAAATATTCTATTGTAGTGGATATTTCTACCACCTAAAGTAAGTAAGAAATTAAAAACATACATGAAAAATATTTCTGATATAATTTTTAAAGAAAAATTGAGACTTTGTCAACTGACAAGAATGGACCCAAGAAAAATAATTGTACAATTAATAAAGAAAGTGACCAATTATAGGCAGAAAGTGAACCGTGGCAAAGAGCTTGCAGTAGTTTTTGGGAGAAATTAGCAAAAAATATCCCCAAAGCAAAAGAAAAAAAAATTGTAAAGCGGTAATTAAATTGAATTTTTTCTTATGTTGTTTGGGAACAACCAATTTCTGGAGACCCTACATTTTATACTGATGCTAATGAATCAAGAAAGGCAGAATATAATTTAGAAAATGTAACTAAAATGTTCAAAGTTTTTTCCAAAATCAATATTATATACTATTATGACAGTATTAAGATTTAACAGAATAGCTTAACATAGTCACTGACGCTTAGTACTCAGAAAGAGTTATTTTACACATTGAAACTAATGGCTTTATTTCCGATGCATCAGGACTAACGTTACTATTTATCTTGTTACAAGAAATAATCAGGAATGAGAATTATCCCTTCTACATAACACACATCAAATTCCATGTGGGTATATCAGGTACTCTAGCACAAAGTAATGATAAAATTGATAAATTATTCATGGGAAATGTACGGAAGGCCTCAGAGTTTCAAAAAGTCCATCATGTCCATACCTAAGGTTTGCTAAAAAAGGATTTCTTTAGCAACTGGCAACAAGTCAAAGAAATTGTAAAAAGATGTCATACCTCTTCCTTCTATATTCAAACTCCATGATGAGCAGAAAATAATTCTAAAGGTATACATAGCAGTGAAAATAAGCAAATAGATTTATTTCATTTTATAAAATTTAGAAAATTAAAATATGTACATCATATAATAGATATGTTTTCGAGATTTGAATGGGTAACTGGTTTGAGTTCAGAAACACTGGTTTTGTAATCATATATTTGATACAAATTAAAGCCATCATGGGAATACTTGTAAAAATTAAGACTGACAATGTTCTACCACATGTGTATAGTAAAATGAAAGTTTTTAAATTATAATTATAATGCTTATTACTGGTATACCACACAATCATACAGGACAAGCAGTCATAGAGAAAGCAAATTAAACTCTAAAGGTTATGCTAAGTAAAAAGAAAAGTATAACAAAGGCACCACCCCAGAAATAAACTACATAATGCTTTATAAACTTTAATTTCTTTAATGCTAATGAGAAAAGACCAACAGTTGCTGCAAAAAAGTATTGGACTATTAAGTAAAAAAAAAAAATGAAAAAAACTACTGAGCTATATCAACCTGTCTATTTTAAAGAAGTGTTGACCTCAGAATGTAAACCAGGTTATGTGGTATGCTGGGAAAGCAATTTTGTTTTTGATTCCACAGGTAAAAAAGATAGGTATGGATTGCATCAAAATTAACAAAGATGCAATTAAACACTTTTTGGTTAGAATAAATGATGGCTCATCTATCAATGTGACAATTCTTTAAATTGTAAGGAAAAACTCACCAAACATGGATCAGAGAACGTTTTTGACTTGTCTTTAGAAAAAAATTTGAAATACCTATCTTCAAAATCTCAAAAGATCTTGGACATCTGCTTTTCAATAGCACAATAAAATGCTATTTAAAAATTATAAAAACAAAGGTATATCAAAATTATTGGTGTTAATATATTCTAGAGGATAAAAATCTCACTGCTTAACATCTATGCCTTCTTATTTCTAAGAAAAGTTGAAGTTTACTTATAAATTAAATCTGAATTTGTAGTTGGAGTGTGCCTCTTTCTATAAGCTCAAGCATGCTTATTAAACAAAAATGCAAACTCTCTGTATCATATCATAAGTGCCAACTGATTTAGGACAGAGAAATAACTGAAATTAAGGGACTACACTACTGATACTAATCTCATAATAATTTAGTATAGATACTATTTTAATTTATAGAATATATATAACATATTTGCCATGATATTAATGATTATATAAAATACTAATTATAAAAAAATCTAGCTGTCTGTATATTGTTTTGGGTTTGATTCTCTCATCATTTCTTTGCAGTGAACCATGGCAATGCTTAATTTTATTCTTTCATGTGGTCCAACAACAGATTCTTATGGAATATGACAAAGCCATACCCAAATTAGAGATCAGTTTTGGACTACAAACGGCTCAGGATAATTTTAAAGTGGCTAGCTGAAATGAACCACCCTCACAGTCTTTTTTTCCTAGGACTTGAGATAGCAAAGTTCCCATTAGGCAGAGACAGCACAACAAATGTTGTAGCTACCTATTTCAGAACTTGATAACATTTTTTTAGGATCTTCTAAAATTGACATCACCCACAGACAGCAGGAAGTAAATTTAATAACATGACATCAGTATTCCCAAATGATGAAGTGAGTGGTATTTGGTCTTTCGATAGGTTATGATTAATTGTCATTATTTAGAGTAACTGGTTACAAAATGTTATTAGTTATGGTTAAGCAAAAAGCTGAAAAAGGAAGGTTAGATCCAAAGTTCTTGTTTTAAAAAAGAAAAAAAAAAAGGAATACAGATATAACAGGATAAAGAATGCCCCTCAACTGAAGAATGGATTAACAAACTATTCTACATCTACACAATGGAGCACTACTCAGCAGTAAGAAAAAAATGATATCCTAAAATTTGCAAGCAAATGGATGGATCTGAAGAGTATCCGCCTGAGCGAGGTATCACAAGCCCAGAGGGATAAGCAGGGATGTGCTCACTCATTGGTGGACTCTAAACAAAACAAAACAAAAAAAGCAAAGCATGCCCAAGCTGCAAACCACAACCACTGAAGAGCTTAGGATCAGAAACACCTTGGACTGACCCCTTGGATCCCACTCCCCCTAGAGGAACACCTGACTGTTTGATGTTGTGGGGAGAAAAGTGGATTTGCCAGGAGTGGGGGCGGAACTAGGCAATATTGGGACCTTGGGATTTTGGGATCGCCTGCGAGGTGGGGGGGGGATAAGAAGATGTGAAGATGAAAGAATTACCTGATGTGGTGGGAGGGGGAAGGGACCTTGATAAAGGATATACAGGGATTGAAAATGTGACATTTTTATTTATAATTAAAAAAAAGAAACTCTAGAAAGTTGTAAGTCATCTGATGTGGGTGCTGAGACTAAACTTAAGACCTCTTTAAGAGCAAGTACTCTCAATTAATGGTCCAGCTCTCCAACCATAGAAGTGATTTGTTGGAGACAAATACTGTATCATCAATGATCTCAAACGTAGCAGTCAGAAGACAATAAATTGATTTAATGAATATATATATATATATATATATAATTTATATTATTGAATCTCCTCTGAGAAAAGATATAGATATAATATGATATAAGGGTAGACTATTGAATCTACTTTTAAAAATCAATTACTAGTTCTATATAATTTACCTTGGATTTTTGTATATTGTACAAAAATTGTGCATATCAATACAATTTAAAATCAAATTTGTTACTGTACATATATTTCTATGCTTGTTCAAGATATTTTACCTATATTGTTCATCTAACAATGCCATATAAATTACTAGTCCTTGAGAGTTATTATTGCCAAGATTAGGATACAAAGAAATACAAATTAGTAGTTACATTTTAAAATCAAACATATTAATGTTAGATATGTTTTCAAGATCAAATATATATAAACAGATCTTTTTCAAATACTTTAGAGATCTATGGATTATATTATTTAAGATATTTGAATAACAGGTTCTTTTTATTTTTATGACAATGAGATATGTGTGCTTCTGGAAGCATCAATGTACTTCATAGAAAATTATGAGCATTGAAGACACTCCATATGGAGGTGACTTTATTTGTGGCAATATTTAGCCACTAAGCAACAAAATGCCCTTATCTTCACTGCTGATAGTACAATGTCTTAAACAGAAAGGCAGAATACACACACACACACACACACACACACACACACACACACACACACACACACACCTTGCTTAACTATTCCAAGACAGGCTAGGAAGATATTTAAAAATATCTTGCTTTACAGTTAAGACTGTAAGATATGCTAGGCCTATAAACCAAAGAAGGATACCCCAATGCTTCAGAGGAATCTTGAGTGACTATCCAGGCAGTGAAATATTTCTGTCAGTTTTATATTTTTTGGAAGTCATTTTCATGCACTTAGTTAATATTATTTTCTTTTTGGATCTTTGAGTGAGTTGAAGATTAGATAGTTATATTTATAGTTTTTCTAGTTACATTTACAGAAAAGAAGTATATTAAGAGTTGGATAATGTTTAAGTCTGAAAGATACCAAAAGATAGTACTCAGTTGGAAATATGTTAGAAAGAAAGTGAATTAGGTACAATCATTCAGATTCACCAAAATAGGATAAATATTGAAAGATTTTCTTTGAAATTGTCAGCTATTCTTCGACTGGACATTGCTGATGTAATTATTGCTTACATGCATTATATAGAGTTTTTATACATAGTGTATATAATTTTTATGTTAGTTATAACTTTTTTTATTTTTGAAACAGAGAAATATTTGGTAACATATTGTATTTTGATAAAGTTAGTCTGGTCTGAAATATCAGAGGACATAATCAGCCGCAGTCCAGTCATGAAGGTCAGAAAGTGGTGATCCTCATCTTTAATCCCATCACTCAGAATAAGTGAGTTGTGATCCATGCCTATGCCTTTAAACCTTTCTCTTCATATGACTGAGTGGTAACTCATGCCATTAATCCCATTACTCTAGAGACAGCGATCTTTCTGGATCATTTTTGAGTTCAAGACCTAACAACCACCAGTGGTAGCTCATACCTTTAATTCTAACTCTCGATTATAATAGAGATTTCAACTAGGAAGTAAAACAGCAGGGTGGGGAAAGAGATATAAGGCACAAGAAGGCATAAATTGATCATTCTGTAGAAGTTACAAGTCAGACTGAGGACCCATGAAAATAGAACTTAAACTATTTTACTTGAGAAGTTGGTTGGGTAAGAATTAACTTTATTTATCCTCCCTCTCATATTCCATCTATTACCCAATATCTGGCTCTAGGTTTTCATTATAATATCTAGAATTTATATAATGGTTGTTGTGGTGAGTACTATCATTTTTATGTTCTTGTTGTTTTGATTTTCACCATTAGCTTTTATAATGCAAGGAAATTTGTGTCAAAATGTTAATAAGAATACTTGAAGTTTTTTATGGACAAAGCAATATACTCTTGGAAAATAAAAAGTTTATTGCATTGCCCAAATAAGGTACAAGTATAATCTTTTTGTGCTAACAATATTTTTTTCAGCTGAATGCTCATTACTCTTAATGGATAGAAATGCAATGAATATTAAGTACTGAACGAAACTGTGAACTACTGCCTTTCTAATTGATATAACTAATCTTACAATCTGAGTATATTGTCTTCTAAATAAAGCTGTTCCGAGGAAAGCATTAGAAACTTCAAAGAAGTGCTATATCTCACATATATCCAATCTACAAGATCATACAAGTTTTCACTACAGTGCAAAGATACTAGAAATCTATCAGTAAAAAATGTATTGCTTCCAATGTCCCACATGTCAAATCCAAAAAAAAAACCTCAAAGAGACTTAAAAGACCCACACAATTTCTGCACAAATTGTTTTCTATAATTCAATGATTAAACCTAACTGCTAAGAACAATACAACTGAAATAGAGATATTATCCAACATAATCAAGCTGTTACTAACATGAAAGAGTTATCTATATTGGCTAGATGTGACAGTGCTGTAAGGTGCTATGCACTGAAAAAGAGAAAAGTGATCATCAATGTTGATCAGCTTTGAATTCTGTGAGTTACAACAATGACAAGCATTGCAAGTTATTCACATTGGTACAATTGTGTCATTAATGTGGATCAAGTAACCAATTACATTCTGATTAAATTTGAGGTCAACTTCTATGGTGTAAAATCATACTTCTATGGTGTAAAATCATACTTTATAAAACTAGCATGGCCAAAAACTTGTAGATACTCAGGTTATAAATCTTAGGGAAAAAATTCTTAAGTAGATAGAATATTAAACTATCTTTTAATGAGTTATAGTATATGTGTATAATAGTGCACCTAAACTCAATTCAGAGAAGCTTCTTTGCAGCAATTGTAATTGAACTACAACTTGCCAAGATGTAAAGAATAACAATGCAGATCTAAGTGAGACACATATACTATGCCTTCACCTCCAACAACTCATGAATAATTGTGGAAAAAGGGAAGTAAGAAGTGAAAAGGCTACAATAGATACTAGGTGACTTTATGCAACAGTATTTTTCAGACATAGCCAGGCCATAAGTACTCACAGAGCTAGGCAGCATTCACAAGAACAATGAAAGCTCAAACTAGATAAAAAGTGCATTATCTAGGGAGGCAGTGGGTACAAATTTCTATTCCCTAACAAGTCTCTTAGAAATTTATAATTGTTAGAACACAGATAATTATCTTTCTTTAAAAGTATAGCCTATGATAGATTGACAAAACTACAGTGAAAAGCCACTCATCCAGAAATATATAGGCAGCAAAAATGCATTTGATGATTTTTTTTTGAAGAGGAGAGTAAAGGGCCTGTGTAAAGAAGGATGTTTGCTCTGGGAAGAGTTGAGGAATAAGGTAAATGTGACCAAAATGCACTGTACAAAATTTTCCAAGAAATAAAAAAAGAGAATGATATAAAATTAATTAAATAAACTGTAAAGCAATTAGTGTAGATATGCTCAAGAAAACAAACAAATGGATAAAATAGAGAAGGTACTGTATATTAAGAAAGAACATTTTAAAAATAAATAAAACTTTTGAAGAAAATACTGGAAATACAAATCAAATAAAAAATATAGAAGAAATCAGCAGTAGAATAAATCTAGAATATGATATTTTTTGATATGAAAGACATAATAAACTAGAATAATCAAAAAAAGACAAAAAAATAAAGAAGTACCAGTGAAAATCCAAAAACATATGTAGGACTCTCTAAAAGAATCAACCCTATAGCTTATAGACAAAGAAGCAAAATAATCATTTACCTAAGACATAAATAATTCAAATAATTGTAACAAAAGTGTTTTCCACATTTAAGAAAGAGATACTGAAACTTACTGGAGAAATAGGTAAGCAATAGGTCAGTGATATTGAATATCCCTAGTGCTGCAAAAATTTAATATAGTTTCTGATGTCATGGTGACACATACTATAAATACATATTTGTTGCTACTTTATAACTAATTATTTCCACTGATATGTATCTTAATGTAAATATTTGTGTTCTCCAATGGTATTAAATAGATCCTGTGAAATGGTTCTGTAACCCCCAAAGGATTAACACCTACAAGATGAGAACAACTGAAATAAAGGATGAATCTAAAACAACAACAAAACAACCCTACATAATACAAAAACCAACCAAATTTCAGAAATTAGGGCAAACTTTTCAATAACAATCATAAATATTGATGGAAATAATTCTGTCTTAATGTTATAACCAGGATGTTGACTCAAAAAGCACAAATCTTTTCTTTGTTGGTTGCACTAGTGATCAGAATATATATATTTAGAGTTGTCTTTTTCTCTTAATGTACTATTTTGTAAATCAAAATGATTAATCCTTTTTTAATAAAAGCTTTTACCATTAATTGTGGTGTGAAAGCTATTGTCAAATATTACAATAGCAGCATTTTATAGGTCTTCTTTTTTACAATACTTTTCATCCTAAAATAGAATTTGTGTTTATTTTTTTTAAGTAAAGTATAATTCTCAGAACCAACAGTTGCATATGATTTACTAAATCGAACCAAATTGAAATAAGCAATTGAAAAGTGAAATATTAACATTTACCAAAATTTAAAAAAAAAAGTTCAAACCAAGATGAATTTGTTAATAAATTTTTATTAGATTTTTTAAACAATTGATACCAGTATTTGTCTAATTATTAAAAAAAGAATATCATAGAATATTACTTTATAAAGTTAGTTTTGAACTCATATCAAAGACTGATATAGATAAAATTAAAAACAAAGATAAAAGAAATTATAGACTAATCTCCCAAGTAATTATAGACACAAAAATTTTCAACAAATTACTTTCAAACTGAATTTCAGAACTCATGACAAGATCATTCAAGAGACGTGTTTGTTCAATGATGCAAGGATAATTTACCATACACGTTATATTAAAAAACCTTTTAAGAGTCATTTTATAGCTGATGTTTTGATATATGAGAACTTGACTTCAAGTTTTTCACTTGTTTATTTTTGTTTACATTTATTTTAAAAATAATTTATTATGTATACATATATTGAACTATTAGAAGTGTATTTTTATACAAGTTTATTTTTATATACAACTTCATTTTATTAAAAAGTTATTTTTAATTATTCCACAATTACTTACCAAATTAATTTATGAAACCACACATTTAGCTTCTAAATGCCCAGTCATTTATCTAGTGTTTTTTGCATTATAGCTTCAAAAGTATACAAATTAATAAGTTGCCAGTGTGAGTTTTGCATCCATATGGTGTTACACTATTTGTTTTCAGTTTTATCTTACTCGAACACATCTCTCATTTAGCTACGGGGAAATGGGCTGATGAAGTATGCTGTGCTTATACTCAATTACTGTGACTCTTAGTTTCTCTAAATAGCTGTTGTTATTTGTGTCACAGTTGGCAGATTGACACAGCAGATGGAGACTGTGTTGTCAATCATACTTTTCCCAATACTATTAGTATGATATAAATTTTAGATCCTCTACCATTCACTTTGAAGGAAATGAACGTTCTTTAAAAACTAATAAAAGAATGCCAGTATTGTGGACACATTGAAATTCAACCTACCTAATATAAATATAATGAAGTATCATCTTTTATCAATAAAAACTTGTGTAGAAAAGAATATTTCAAAATTTGGGCATATCAATACAATATTTTCTCTTAAAATATTTTAGTTTGTGTGTGTGTTTGCATGTGCTGAAACAAATATAGGAGCAGAAGACAGCACTTGGTAGCTCATTCTATCCTGCCACCTTATGGAATTTATGAATCTATCTCAAATTTGCTGGCCCATCTATAAAGGATTCTACTCATTGTCATTTATGTAGCATTAACTATTTATAAATTGTTGGGTTATTATTTTCTTTATTTTATTTTAGTTTATTTGAGAAAAATCTCACTGTATAGTACTGGCTACTCCCAAGTTTTGGGATTAAAGGTGTGCACTACCAATCTTGACTTTGGTATTTTTATTCTTTTATATTCCCTAGATATTTTCTGTTATTTTTTAAGACAAATCTTACAGTGTAACCTTGACTATCTATTACCAATCTAAAAACAAAATTTTCAAACTATTCATCCATTAAATAATAACTCACAATCTCTTCCTTTGCATAGTTTCTGGTTACCAGAGATGGTCTCTGTGAATGAGACTATTAGATATTTCTAATATAATGATAATGACACAAAATTGTTCCTCTCATAACTGATTGATTTCATTTGCAGCAATTACTTTGAAATGCATAATTGAGGCCTATTTCATTTTAAATAAGAGTTTGCTCCACATGTATATATTCTTTTTTAATATACTTACCTATCAATGCATATCTGAAATTATATAACTTAATGGCTATTTGTTTATTTGATTCCTGCTTCTAAGAAGACTTTTATATCATGACAATTTTTCTGCTTTAGCTTCGTTTCTATTGAGATTATCTAATATATCTAGCTGCTTATTTCAAATGATATTTACATTAATATATTTCTGAAATAACCAATAAAATTATCATTTCAATCTTTTTGATATTTTTATAAAATTTTATTATTAAAATAAAGTTCTTTTCCAGGTATTCTCTTGCTCTCCCTCCCTTTTTCCTCCCAATTCTCCCATTCCCTCCTCCAAAAGGGCAAGAAGTACCAAGGTGGATCAACTCAGCATACACTCAAGGCAGGTCTGATTTACCCATAGTAATGTCATATCTCAGTTAGGTGTTCCTCAGTTAAGAGTGATCTTCAAAGTGCCAGTCCATGCACAAAAACACAGTGTGCTCAAGGGTCCACATACTGCCCATATCAGTGGACAGCTACCTATACTTGGAGGGCCTAGTTCTTTTTCTTGAACATTCTCCAGTGGCTGTTATTAATTCAATGAGTTCTCCAGAGCTCCAGCCCATTATCACCATGGGAGTTTTTCTCATAAGCCCTATCCTCTTGCTTATATAGACTCTTCTTCCCTGCTCTCAGCTGGACCAGGAGCTCAGCCCAGTCCTCAGGCATGTATCTCTGACTCATCCTCTATTCATTGTTGGATGTAAGTTCTGTGATGGCATTTAGGGTGGCTGTTCATTTGATTATAGGAGAAGTCTTGTCTAGGCAACATCAAAAGAATGGTTTTTAATGTTGTAGAATTTCTGGATGTATTGAAGGAAACTCAGTATCAGATATTGTGGAAAGTCAGGAGTATCAAAAACAGAAAACATCACTGTCAAATCTCACCCAGATATCTTTCAGCTTACTCAGCCTCACTCCTAATATACTAATCTATCTTAATATACTAATCTATTAATCTACTCCTAATCTATCCTACTGCATAATCTTTCCTCCTACACTTGCCTTAAATACCTTCTTCACCCAGTTATTTTTCATCCATGTTAAGATTAAAGGTATGAGTTATTACTTTTGGTAGTTAGGCCTTGACCTCACAGAAGCACAGAAAGATCTCTGTCTCTGAAGTTATGGGATCAAAGGTATGGTACCTCCAATGCCTGCCTCAGAGCCTGAAACTCTCTCTGTAAACCAAACTGATCACAAATTCAGATCTGCTGGGATTAAAGGTGTAGGATATCACTCCCAAGCCCCCCCCCACCATTCTAGGATTAAAGGTATAAGCTATCCACTCTCTGACCCTCCTGGATTGACTGTGGGTGGATCTCTTCTCTGATATTACAAACTGCTTTTATTAAATATATAACATATCACTATATTTTAATATTTGGAAAACTGGTATACTGGTTCACATAGCAGTTATATCATTTTACAAAGTCACTAATAATGTACAACAGATTCAATTTACAAAAATCAATCATTTTTAATCATTTTTATAAATATATGTGAAATAGTTCATTAAATATCTTTATTTAAACATTCATAGTTTAAACTAATAAACTTTAACAATTGTCCATAAAACCATGCTAATCACTTGATTCTTTTGTAATCTTATATCTCTTAATAATCTAATTTTTGGGGCTATACTCTTGTACCCTCTAAATATTTGTCTTTGTAAATATTGGTTTAAAAAAATGCTAATTGGCCATCAGCTAGTCAGATAGGAAGTATAGGTTGTGAAAGAAGTTGAAGAGAATTCTGATGACAGGAAGAACAGCAAGAGATCAGCCAGATGCACAAGAAGCAAGACAAGAATACTGCAAAGAGAAAAGGTACCAAGTCGTGTAGCTAAATATAAACAAAAATAATGACTTCAGTGTAAGAGTTGGAAGTAGTAAGAATGAGGCAGAGGTCAAACAGTTTATCATTAATATAAGCCATTGAGTAATTATTTGGGAAAAAATATTTCAGGACCTGTTGGCAGAAAAAAACATAAACTTTATACTATAGTTCTAATTGTTATTGTTATTATTATTGTTATTATTACTAATACTATTACTATTTGTTGCATCATCCTTGTTCTTTATTTTCATATTTCTTAGTTTCTAAATTTCTGGGTTTTTTAAATTGACATTTGATGGAATAAATTGATTTTTATTTGTATCTCTCTGTGATATGTATGGTGATTTTAATGAGAATGGTCCCATAAGCAATTTTTACTTATTTGAATTAAATATTTTTATTTATTTATTTCATAAAACACAATTTTCCTTCCATTTTTCCTACTTGTTCCCTGTCCCACTTTTGAACAGCTTGGGATCAGAAACACCCAGGACTACTGACTCCTCAGATCCCACTCCCCCTAGAGGAACACCTCACTCACTCTTGAGGTAGTGGGGAGAAAGCTGGATCTGCCAGGAGTGGAGACTGAACTAAGCAATATTGGGTCAGTGGGACCATGGGACTGTCTGCTGCGTGCCCATGGAGGGGATGGGGAGTTGTGGAGAAGAAAGAATGACCTGATGTGGTGGGAGGGAGAAGGACCTTGAATAAGGATATACAAGAATAGAAAGTGTGACTTCTTTGTTAATAATAATAATAATAAGTATACAGCAAAAAAAATATTAATGGTTTTTTAAAATCAATATCAAACTTTATAAAAAAGCAAAATATTCAGAATAGATAAAGAAAAAACCCATACAATAATAAAACTTCTCTTTTCCTTAAAACACATGAAACATAAAAACTAGAATCTAAAGCTCCTCAAGCCAGGATAGGATCAGCTACAGGTGAAGAAAGCACAGTAGGTCACAGCTAAATGCCCATGGATGCACTATGGCCACCACAAATTTCTGCTGATCAACCCTTCTACAGTCAAGCCAAAAGTTTTGTTTTGTTTTGTTTTGTTTTGTTTCATTTCATTTAGTTTCTTCTCTTATCTTTCCTTTTCTTTTGTGTGTGTCCCTGTGTTTTTTAAATCACATTATTCACCCGTCATCTATCAATGAAAAAAGAATGTTTTTGGTTAAAGTCCACTCTTGAGTGAGTAGATCCTCTGATTTTGCTTCTGGATTTCTGAGACCTTGTTCTGGAGGAAATTCTCCAAATCCATCCAAATGTCTACAAATTTTAGTACAATTATTTTTTCTCTTATTGCTGAGTAGTACTCTATTGTGTAAAAGTACCACAGTTGTTAATCCATTATACAGTTGAGGGCATCTAGGTTTTTTCCACGTTCTTGCTATTACAAATAATGCTACTATGAACAAAGTTGAGCTAATGCTTTGGGGTGTGAATGTGTGACTTTAGGATATATGCCCTATAGTGGTATTACTGGATCCTTGCGGTGAGTGATTCCCAGTTTTCTGAGAAACACCACACTGCACTCCAGAGTGGCTGAACAAGTTTATATTCCTACCAACAATGGAGGAGTGTTCCCATTGGAACAAATCTTCTTCAGCATAGGCTGTCATTTGTGTTTATTATCTTAGCCATTCTGACTGACAGGTGTAAGGTGTTATCTCAAAGATGTTTTAATTTGCATTTTTCTGATGGTGAAAGATATTGAGCATTTTTTCAGTGTCTTTCAGTCATTTGTAATTCTTCTGCTGAGAATTCTTCTTTTAGTTATGAATCCCATTTTTTGATTGTGTTATTCAGGGTTTTGGGCTCTAGTTTCCTCAGTTCTCTATATAGTTTAGAGATCAGTCTTCTGTCACTTATAGGGTTGGTGAAAAATCTTTTCTCATTCTGTAGAGTGTTGTTTTGTTTTAATGAACATGTCTTTGGACTTACAGATACTTCTCAATTTCAGGCGGTCCCACTGATTGATTATTTTTCTTAATATCTGTGCTACTGGTGTTATATTTAGGAAGTAGCCAATGTGTTGGAGGGTATTTCCTATTTTCTTTTCTATCAAGTTCATTGTGGCTGGGTTTATTTTGAGGTCTTTTATCTACTTGGATTTGAGTTTTGTACAGGGTGGTAGGCTTGGATCTATTTGCATTTGTCCACACAATACCATCTAGCTATGCCAATACCATTTTTTAAAGGTATTATTTTTCTCCACTGAATATTTTTGACATCTTTGTAAAAAATCAGGTGTTCACAGGTGTGTGGGTTAATATCTAGATCTTCAATTCAATTCCACTGATCCACAAGTCTGTTTTTATGCCAGTACCAGGCTGTTTTTACTACTGTAGATCCATCATATAACTTGAAGTCAGAGATGGTGATGGCTCCTGAGGTTCTTTTGTTGAGAAAAATTTTTTGGCAATCCTATCTTTCCTGTTATTCCAAATAAAATGTAATATATTTCTTTCAAGTTCTGTAAAAACAATTTGTTGAGATTTTGATGGGAATTGCACTGAATTTATAGATTGCTTTTTGTAAGATTGCTATTTTTAATATGTTGAGTGTACCTACCCAGAAACATTGGAGATCTTTCCATTTTCTGAGATCCTCTTCAAATTCTTTCTTCTGTGATTTAAGGTTTTTGTAAAACAGATCTGTTACTTCTTTGGTTATAGTTACACCAAGGTATTTAATCTTATTTGAAGCTATTTTAAAGTGTGATGCTTCCCAATTTCTTTTTCAACTTTTTTGTCTTTAGTATATAGGAGGGCTACTGATTTTTTTGAATTAATCTTGTTTCCTGCTACTTTGCTGAAGGAGTTTATCAGCTATAGAAGCTCCCTTTTAGAATTTTTTGGTCACTTATATATACAATCATATCATCTGCTAATAGAGATAGTTTCACTTCTTTTCTAATTTGTGTTCCCTTAATTTCCTTTCTTTCTCATATTGTTTTAGTGAAAACATCCTGAACTATATTGAATAGATAATGGGAGAGGGGACAGCCTTGTCTAGTTTCTGATTTTACTGTGATTGCTTTGAGTTCTCTACATTTAGTTTGATGTTGGCCATTGGCTTCTTATAAATCAACTTTATTATACTTAGAAAGTTTCCCTGAATTCATGATCTCTCTAGAACTTTTATCATAAATGAGTGTTGGACTTTGTCAAAGGTTTTTACAGCATCTAAGGAGATGATCATGTGTCTTTCTTTCCTTCAAATTTTTATATGATGCATGACATTTATAGTTTTTCTTTTGTTGAACCATCCCTGCATTTCGTTGATGAAGTCTACTTGATCATGGTAGATGATTTTTTTAATTGTTGTTGTATTTGGTTTGCCAGAATTTTGTTGAATATTTTTGCATCAATGTTCATAAGAAAGATTGGTTTCTGTAATTTTTTTTCAGTCAAAGTTTGCATCTTTGGTTGGCTATAAAGATGTTTTAAGTACATTATACATATACATGTTTATTTACACAAGCACATCCTATATGTGATTATAAATGGATATGTTGAAATTAATATTTATAAAATAGATTATTTCAACCAACCAACAATTTAAATAAAAAATGCAGTGAATTATTATCTAATGCTTACTTAATGTGTTTTAATCTCTAAATAAAAACTATTAGACCATCTGCCCACATTGGATGAAAAAGTTAGTGACTCTCCACCCTGTCCAGAGAAAGATCACAATCTCCTTGATCCTGTCCCTGGGACAGGCCTTGAAATCTTAATCCTACTCATCTATGCTCTAAATCTAGGCAAAAAGGAAAAAAAACCTGTAGGCTAGAAGCTTCAGGAATATCCATCCTGCTTGCTGGATATTGCCAACTACCAAACTCTTCTCCATCTCTTAACATAGCCTAACTCCTGGTGACGTGAGCAGCAGAGACCCACAGACCCTTAGCATCCTATGGCTAAAATCATTCAAATACAAAATATCATATGTAGATTAATATTTATTAGAGGATTGGGCAAGAACCCACAGATACAATGCAATTCCAGAAGGTTTGAAACGTCCGTGCTAGATGTTCAGCCTTCTCCCGGAGAAAACAGGAACAAAACAGGGCATAGAAGTCAGTGTTCCTGGGTCTTGATTGATCCTGGTCATACCCCATTGGGAGTAAGATCTTCTCAGGTCACTAGGATTTGCTGAGGTCACTAGTGCTTCCTTGGGTAACACCAATATTCCACTTCATCTGCCCCTTTTGTCTAACTAAGAATGGTCTAAACTAAATATAAAACTATATACTATAGGGATCATCACAATGTGGTGTCTATGAGAAGGTAAGGCGCTAACATAAGTACAATAATACTATTACTAGCAAACAACAAATTCAGGGTGTATCTCAAATATCTGGAATATAGATTAAAGTTAATTTACAGAGATTACTTTAATGCTGTGTATCTAGAATAATAAGAATCCAATAGTAAATGTTCTTTGCTGAGATACAAAATGATAGTAAACTTAACTATCCAGCCTTCAACACCCTCAAGACCTAAGAGGGAAAATATATTGCCTAAAGTTTGGAAGCATGAGAGAGTAACTTCCAAGATTTTGGAGAGGACAAAGACAGTCTGCTAGCTAGGCAGTCATCCATAGATTCTCTATACAGTTGGAGCACCCACCTTTCTGGATACAGGTCTGACAAGTCTCATCAGAAGCATGGTATTTTTGAGAGAGATTGCCTTATCCTGTCCAGGCAGGCTTCAGAAGTCTCTTCCTTCATCCTGCTCATCCAGATTGGATAGTGTGCATTTGACAGAAGCTGGGACAAGGGCAGTTCTTTGTCCATCAGGGCATTATCCAGCAAGAAAGATAAACTCTTTGTGAGATGTCTAACACCACCTCAGGGAAGGAACAGTGATGCCAGGAGTTGTCATGTCTCTCATGGCCAAATTCTGGATAACAAAATATTAAATGCCATATTCTCTAGGTCTATGAAGTGGCTAAAGATGCTTTTCTTTCTGATATATTTTGATGTGTTTCTGGGAAGCCTCAGCAGCCTGACAGTTACATAACAAACCTGAGTAGTGATTATCTACAATTTTAATCAAGTGAGAGACTGAAACTTAGATTGTAAAAATAGGCAATCTATAAATGAGTGTACAGTTTCTAAATAATGACTTCAAGCATGATAATCTCATAAACATTAACCAAGGTACATGTATCATTCAAAGTGACAACAGTATCCTAACTATATATCATTGTACAAAATATATAAACAGAGGTATACAAAATATCTTATGTATATGACTAATGTAATAAATAGTATAAATAAACAGGTAAAATTGCATGATGGAAATGCCTATAATGTCATCATAGTCAAATACAAAATATTTTAAATAGAGGTAGAAACATATGCAAAACAGGTAAATTATACATTCAATATTGTAACAGTATACAGATTACATAGGACATATAAAACAATTTCAGATTTAAACTTGTATCAATATACAGATTATGTCAATGAAGTATATAAAATGATTTTATATTTGTATCAATATAAAAGGATATCAGTGCAAATTGTCTTTGGATAATATTTATTTAATAATTATTTATAGGTAGGTACAATAATCTCCCTATGTCTATACTATTATTCTATTTCTAACAAAAAATTGAACTTGTGACTACCTTATCAAAAAGATAATCATACATAACCCTCAGAATACAAAAATTATCAGAAGAGGAGCATAGTTCTTCATAGGGTTCTTCCCTGGAGAATTGTGGCATCTCTGTGGGGTCTTGTAAATACTTCAACAGTAGTTAGGTCCTAACGGGCAGACTATAAACATCTATAACCATTCTCAGAGTATCAGGTAAGTCCATCTGGAAATCTTGTTAAAGATGTGACATGAAGCTTGTAATTTTCCTGAATGGTCTATATTCCAAAAGTAGTCATTGAGAGTTGTGCAGCAGATTCTTTCTTTCTCTGCCTCTGCCTCTGCATCTCTGTCTCTTTTTTGATGTGGAGGGACCCATCCTCTTTCTGGATGTTTTGGAGAGTGCTGGTAGGAGAAATTGATTTTTTATAGTGTAAAGCCTAGGAATTATTAATATCAAGAGAATATTGGAAGTCTTCAGGAGAGCTGAAAAAGAAATAAGGGAAGCATTACCCTTCATAATAGCTGCAAAGAGTAATAAATACCTTGGAGTAACTATAGCCAAAGAAGTTACAGATCTATTTGACAAAAATTTTTAAATCACTGAAGAAAGAAATGGAAGAGGATATCAGAAAATGGAAAGCTCTCCCATGTTCCTGGATTGGTAGGAGCAACATAGTAAAAATGGCAATTCTACCAAAGGCAATCTACAGATTCAATGCACTGCCCATCAAAATCCCAACAAAATATTTTTTTGGACTTTGAAAGAACAATACTCAATTTGATTTGGAATAACAGGAAAGCTAGGATTGCCAAAACAATTTTTCTCAACAAAAGAACCTCTGGAAGTATCACCATCACTGACATCAAGTTATACTATAGAGCTACAGTAATAAGAACATCCTGATCCTTGCATAAAAACAGACTTGTTGGGGCTGGAGAGATGGCTCAGCGGTTAAGAGCACCGTCTGCTCTTCCAGAGGACCCGGGTTCGATTCCCAGCACCCACATGGCAGCTAACAACTGTCTGTAGTCCCAGTTCCAGGCAAACACCAAGGCAAATAAATAAATAAATAAATAAAGTTT
>PVIH01022769.1:0-26394 GCA_004025045.1 Sigmodon hispidus | reverse complement strand
CAAAAACCTTGGCACGAAAGAAGGCAGGACCAGATAGAAATCAATACATCCGACTCCCACACTCAGTCCCTTCTTTGCCAAAGAGACTCCTGGCAGCATGTGGCAACCCTCCTGAACAGGCTTCTACTGTTTCCTGTTTCCACTGTAGTCTGGGTTTTCCTAGCCTTCCTGAAGACACAGCCAGGTCTTTGAGACACATTTCCTAATATGTCGTGGGAAAACCTCAACAGAACACAGTACTTACAAAGTCTGGATTCTGATACATAAAGTTCTTTTACATACAATTCCCCTTCAACTGGTTTGTGTGTGTGTTTGAAAGAATCCAGAGGTGTTTAGCTAGGAAGGTCCCCTAGTTCAAAGAATATTACAGAAATCCCATACAAGCCATACCAACTGCCCTCTATAATTCAATTAGATAAGAAACATGGTCAAGAAACTGTCTCACAATACATAGCGCTATCTGTGAGCAAATCGCAGACTTTATGGAACTCCATCTGGGCAGGAGTTCAAGCTGGGAACACAGGACTTCTTTTCTGATCAATAGAAGACTAGGTAATTGAACCAACTCTTCCTCTAAACACAAAAAGCCTTACAAACATCCAACAAACACTAAAGAACAAACAGCAGGGTACTATGGAGACACTAGCTGCCATCCAGGACAGGAACCCAGGCCCTTTTAGACTATAAGGTGTCTGGCACAACCTGAAGGGTAGCTGAAATCAGTGGTTGCATGCAGGACCTACCAAAGGTAGAGTGCTGGACAACATTGTCTACTGGGGCCATGACCCCAGAGGACAGCCCCTAAAGGTTAAAGAATGACCAAAGGTAACTAGCCTTGCTTAGTATGACTGCTGGCAGTGGTTTAGGAAAAAAACCAACCACCATAGCTAGGTGGTATCAGTGGCCTTTAATCTCAGCACCAGCACTTGCTCTGGCTGAGGCAGGCAATCTCTGAGTGTGAGTCCAGCCTGGTCTACAGATCAAGTTCCAGGACAGCCAGGGCTACACAGAGAAACCCTGTCTCCAAAAACCAAAACACAAAACAAAACATCCCACCTGGACTTAATGTGATCCCAGAACTCCAGCCCCACCGAGCACCTCACAGAAGCAATCAAACAGTCAGGAAGGAACCCTGACAATGTCCTATCAGTTTTCAAATGCAATGTCCACCATGAAATAAACAAATAAAGCTAGTTGCTACTTCCTCTTGTTTTGTGCTGGGATTATAAGCACCCCCAATATACCTAGTTCATACAGTGCTTAGGATTGTACCCAGTACTTCATTGTTCTTATTTCTTGAGACATTATTTCACTTGCTCTCTAGACCAGGATGGCCTCGAATTCACAGAGATCTGCCTGCCTCAGCCTCCTGGAGTACTGGGTTTGAAGTCTTGTGCCATCACCACCAGCAGCAGCAGCTTCAACCAGTGCCTTGCATAAACTAGAAAAGCATTCTATCAACTACATCCCCAGTCCTGTGACCAGGACTTCCAATCTAGGCTGGGCTACATGAGACCCTGTCTCAAAGCAAAAACTGAACAATTACAAAAAGAAGCAAATAGAAAATTTTCAACACAGGAACCAAGAAGCAGCAGCCAGAAGTAGCCAGAACAAAATACACTTCTAGTAGCTGGAGTCAGATTGAACACAAGTGAAAAGTTCTGGAAAGTTTTCTCACTTGCTAGTAAGCTTGAGTTGATCTAAATTGTCACTGTCTCAAATTCATATCCATTCAGTGTCTGAACTGTTATCAGCTGGCATTCATCCTGGTCTCAGCATTTGAAGTGCTGGGATTTGAACCCAGGGTCTGATGTGGGCCTAGCTAGAGTCCCAGCGCTGAGCTGCATTAGCCTGGGAGGGTAGTACTAAGTTGCCTAGTCTGGCCTTGAGCTCACTCAGAGGCCAGAAAGACTCTTGGCCCTGTGATCCTCTTCCATTTCCTAAGTAGCTGGGATTACAGGCCTGCCTGAAGTCTGGCCTCCAGTTAACTTCTTAGGAAGCAAATCTGATTGGTTCAGCCCTGTGATGGCTAAGTCTGCAATCTGTCCTCAAAGGCCCTTTTCAGCCCCATCTCCTGAACCCCTTCCACACAATCTGCTTACACACAGCTTTCCTCAGTGCCTTGGAGGCCTCTTCTCTTGCTCTGAAGAATATCTTCTACCCTTCAAAGTCTACCTGATTTTGTTTATTTATTTTTAGTGTATTTGCATGTCCGTGCCTGTTGAAGTTAGAAAATAACTCTTAGGCATTCCTTCCCTTTCCACCATGTGGGTCCCAGGGATGGCATTCAGATTGTCTGACTTGGCAGCAAACACCTATTCCCACTGAGCCATCTTGTTGGCCCCTCAAAGTCCACTTTCAATCTGTTTTCTGAACTTTCCCTACATGTCTGTATTACAAACAGACACATTGTCTTGTGTCTGTTTCTCAGGTGTTTCTCGGCATGTGGTATGTTTGTGTGTATGGGCACACTCACCAGTTCACCAGACACAGATGATGGCTGTCTTCTTCTTCACCTTAATTTTAAGACAGGGTCTCTTGAACCTAGAACTCATTGTTTGCTGGCCAGTTTGCCTCTGGGACTCCCAGTCTCCTCTCACTGGGGTTTCAGAAGCACTCCTGTGCAGAGCTTTTTCATGGTGCAAGGGATCTGGACTCCGTCTTCATGTGTGCAGCAAGCACTTTACCCATTGATCTCAACTTCGGAAGTTGAGATCTTGTTAATTTTCCATTAAGATTCATGACATGTAGCAGTATACCACTCAAAGCAAATAATCCTTATTTATGAAAGAATGAGAATTTTTGTTGCTGTTCAGTTTGTTGCTTTTGGGAGATGGTTGTACTACATAGCCCAGGCTAGCCTGGAAATCCCTCAGCTTCCTAAATGCTAGGATTACAGGCATGTGTGGGTGTTTCCCCCCACAAAGGCTTCACAGAGTCTTTGCCCAGCAGGAATTGTGACTTTTCCCCTCACTGGTGTGGTTGGAGGCCCCCTGTAGTCCTCGCCCCCATAGATACTCTAGCCCCTTACTGAGGCTGTGTGCAATTAGGGCAGAGTGGCGTTCAACAGGCAGAAGGAAGCAGCTGCAGATGCTCCCATCTCTCTGTTCCCGGTGTAAACAGTGAACAAGTCCAGCTGGGATGATCTTTTCCTAGTGGACACAGCTGAACTCCCTAAAATGGTGGCAGGTTGGCATCCTCTTTCCATGCATGTTTCTTAAGGTGACCCAGTGAGGATGCAAGGAACACAGTTGTTGGAAAGCCAGGAAAAGAGACCTCATTAAAAACCAATCCTTTTGACACCTTTATCCCAAAAACTGTGAGAAAATGTACTACTAGCCAAGGCATGGTCTGTTAACTAGGACAGCCTGAGATGATGTGTTCCTATTGCTAAGATTTTAAAAAAGAGTATTTATTTTATGTGTATAAGCATTGTGTTTGTATGTACGTGTGTGCAGCAGAGGGTATATCCACCCTGGGGAACCCGAGTACAGATGGTTGTGAGCCTTTTTAAAGCATGTGGCTCTCTGCGAATCTCACCAGCCCAGTTTTAACCATTTTTAAATACACACCTTTTCCGGGCAGAGGAGGAACTCAGCGCTCACAAACAGTGAGGGGACAAGATGACACGAAAAAGTGGACAGCTTTTTAAAAAGTTTTATTTCAAGAACCTTGATTTTTAACTGGTATTCCAAAAAAAGGTGGGTCAAAGTACAAAAAAAAAAAAGTCAGTTGAGTAACAGCAGAGGTTTAGAAATCACAGCTGCAGCAATGTACAGACAGACAGACAGATGATCCAGTGTATGTGATCCTGCTCAGTTTCTTCGCTTATTTTAAGTGTTTCCCCTCTTACAAAACACATCATAGCATGCCATGAGATCAGAGAAAGAAAAGCTTAACAAACAGTTAAGAGAAGCCACCTGTGTACAAGAGGAGACAATGGTCCCTCCCTCCCCCACCCCACCCCTCTCCTCTCCTCTCCTCTCGCTCGGTTTCAGGTCAAGTTATTCTGGAGACAGTTCACCTCCAAGTCAGCTTGTTCACCTTTGCCACCCTCAAGTTTGGGTGACATGGAATTCTGGATGTTAAAGGACTCTTCCTCCTTCAGGCAGGACTTGAGAGCTTCCTGGATTTTGTGGGGTGCGCTGGGGTCATCCTAGAAGAGGAGAAAGTTGGGGGATTGTCGGGAAGAAAGACAACAGGTGAAAAGAAACAAAGTCAGGTTTTCTAGCTGGCTGGGAGTGGGTGAGGGAGCCTTCCTGGCCCACCGGCAGCGGCCAGTGAGGAAAGTCTCATGAAAGCAATGGCTGATTTGATAAGAAGTTCACAGGTCACCTCAGCACTAGGGAGGTGGAAGCAGGAGAATCACAAATTCAGCATTAGCCTTGGCTGCACAGCAAGTTCAAGACCAGCCTCCACTGTGTAGAATTCTGTCTCAAAAACAAGCAGGCAGGCAAACACAAGTGATCAGATTATGAGTAATTTTATTTCAGTTCATTTATCTTTTCTCACAAAGAGAGATGAGAAAAAAAAAAAAAACCGGTTGATTTATTTATTCATGGGCAAGCTCTTACTATGTAGCCTTCACTGGCCTGAAACTCATTATGTAGACCAGGCTAGTCTTGAACTCACAAGGATTTGACTGCTACTATCTCCCTAGTGCTGGAATTAAAGGTATACACTGCCATACCTGACTATTTTTAAAAGATTTTCTCAGGAAAGATTAATTTTATTATTATTATCATTATTAGAAAATTTATTTATTGGGCTGGAGAGATAACTCAGGTTAAGAGCACTGTCTGAAGGCAGTATGTATAATAAATAAATTTTTTTTAAAACACTTTTATTTATTTATCTTGGTGTTTGCCTGGAACTGGAACTACAGACAGTTGTTAGCTGCCATGTGGGTGCTGGGAATTGAACCCGGGTCCTCTGGAAGAGCAGACGGTGCTCTTAACCGCTGAGCCATCTCTCCAGCCCCAATAAATAAATTTTTAAAAAAGATTTATTATGTATACAGTGACTCTGCAGGCCAGAAGAGGGCACCAGATGTCATTATAGATGGTTGTGAGCCACCATGTAGATGCTGGGAATTGAACCCAGGTCCTCCGGAAGAGCAGTCAGTGCTCTTAACTGCTGAGCCATCTCTGCAGCCCTATTCTATTATTATTTTTAGTTATGTGTGTGTGGGTATGAGCACCTGAGTACAGAGACCTCAGGTTCTCCTGCAGTTAACTGTGAGCTGTGCTGGCTTCTGTTCCAGAGGTCCTGAGTTCAATTCCCAGCAACCACATGGTGGCTCACAACCATCTCTAATGAGATCTGGTGCTCTCTTCTGGCCTACACTCAAACATGCAGACAGAACATTGTATGGGTAATATTTAAATCAAGGAGGAGGAGGAAGGGTAGAGATGGGTGGGGCTGGAGAGGCCGCTCAGTGGTCAGGAGCACTTACCATTCTTCCAGAGGACCCAGGTTCAGTTCCCAGCACCCACATCACTTCAGTTCCAGAGGCTCTCACTCTCTGCCCTCCGTGGGTAGCTGGCAAGCATGTGGTGCACATAGACTCCCACATGCACATGCATATACACTTTTTTTTTTTTTTTTTAAACTTTATTTATTTATTTGCCTTGGTGTTTGCCTGGAACTGGAACTACAGACAGTTGTTAGCTGCCATGTGGGTGCTGGGAATCGAACCCTGGTCCTCTGGAAGAGCAGAGGGTGCTCTTAACCGCTGAGCCATCTCTCCAGCCCCGCATATACACTTTTTAAAGGGGAGAATATGCTCACTTCACTATTAATCTTTTCTTTTACTTATTGTTTGGTTGGTTTTTTGAGACAGGGTTTTTCTGGGTTTAAAGGTGTGCCCCACTAACACCCGGATTTTGTGTTTTGCTGTTTTTGAGAAAGGGTCTCACTGAGACCCTGGCTGTCCTAGAACTCACTGTGTCAACCAGACTGGCCTAGAATTCACAGACCTCTCATCCCAGCGACTTGGAGGGCTGGGGCTGGAAGATGGCAAATTCAAAGCCAGTCTGAGCTGCAGAAAAAACTGCTTCTGGACCATGGAGTGTGTGTGTGAGGGAACAGATCCTAAGAGAATGGAACAGAGATACTCAAACAGGGTCATAACCAAGCTATAAACCTCCTGCAAAGAGAGCGGGTGGTGGGGTGGTATCTAAACCAAGGTGGGTTCCTTCAGCCCAACTGTCTCTTCCAGAGCTGATTCTGTTAAGCTCAAGGTCACTGAAGCTACAGCAGATGGGCCATCTGCCTTCGACTTGGCAGATGTACCTGGCCATGAGGGAACAAGACAGATACTTGGCATGCATCCCGAGAACCACTGTGGACCCCTATGCCCAGTGCTCCACTCCAACCATATGGGACTCTATGCCCAGGGGTAATGTGGGCTCAGGCCTGGATCCCCACATGTCCAGATGCAAACCTCCCTCAAAGGGAAGGGGCAGCAGGCTGTGTATCACCACACAGCGCAAGTGCAGACAGGAAAGCAGCAAAGATTTAAAGTACTAAAGGGATCCGGAGGGAAAACCAGATAACCAGAATTCCCAGGAACCCTCTCAGGCCTTCAGAGGACCCAGGTATCCCTTTGATTAGACTGGTGAGGAACAAGAGGCAGTTGAGGGCTGGGCAGTCTGCCTGTGGGTTTCTGGTGACTTCATTCAAATTGTGCCCCTGGACCATCCTACACATTCTCCAACCTCCTCCCCGTGGCCTCTCCAGGAGGGCAGCACAGCCTGAGCCTGCAGCACAGGAAATAATGCCTTGCCTCAGTTCAGAGGGCTGGGGATGGAAGGAGTCACTGGCAAAGACCCCGGGAACCCACACAGCCCAGAGCAGCAGATTTCTTATGGTTTGAAATCTTTTTAAAGTATGTCATAGAGTTTATGGCAACAGGTAGGAAGATGACCAACTTACTCTACTTCTACAAAGAAATAACCCCTTTATTAAAATTTTTAAAATTGGGTTTGTGAGATGGCTTTGTGGGTAATAGTGACTGTGGCCAAGCCTGATGAACTGAGTGTGATCCCTAACCCTCACATGATGGAAGGAGAGACCCGACTCCCTCTTGACCCACACAGTGAGATCACACATACACACACGCACGCACGCACTCACTCAAAAAGAAGATGCTCCTGGATGTAAGCTCAGGGGAGGATGAGGTGTGTATGTGTTTGAGCACGCGGATACATGGTGCACATGTGCGTGTAAGGGCCACAGGTTGATCTTTGGTGTAACTCCTCAGCTGGAAATAGCCTTTAGCTCCAAGAGGAGCCAGGAGATGTCATCGACCTGTCCTGCCACATCCCTGAGGGCTGGCTAACTGCTGTGTCAGCCAAGCCCACAGCCCCTTCTTAGACAGGTCCACAGCAGCTACCCTGCTCTCTGCTCTGTTTGCAAAGCTGGGTCTCTCAACTATGACCTCTCCACAGAGCTCAGTCAAGAACTGGTCTTTGCACAGGCTCATGCAGACACACAGCTCCAGGAGGAGCTGCTTCCTCCTTTCCTCTCAGAAGGGAAAGGAGTCAGTAACTGTGAAGCTTCCAGAAGAAGCCAAGTCTTCCTGAGGGCTTTTGCAGTTAGGCTGGAGCAACTCCATATTGGTCACAAGTGCTGCCCCATCACACAAGATAGCAGGTCCAGCAGAGGAGTCAGGAGAGTCTGTTCTCTAGGATCCATAACCCTGACTGAATGTTCTTCACAGACTAGCCCATCTCCCTAGTCCCTTTGCTCTTTGTTTGTTTATAGAGACAGGATCTTAATATGTAGCACAAGTTGGCCTCAAACTCTCTCTTTTTCCCAGAAAAGATCTCAAGTGCTAATTGAACTCATAACAATCCTTCTGCCTCCCAAGATTCCCAAGAGCTGGGATTATGCTGTGAGTTTCAGATAGGAAAAATTGCTAATTTACGGGAGGGGTCTCTGGACAGGATAGGTCTAGAATATTGAGGAGCAATGAGCCTTGACTCCCTAAGATCAAATGAAAAACTTTTCAAATCTGCTTCAAAGCCACTGCTCAGGTAAGAGCATGGTGAACAGTTCCCGCATCCATGAACTGTAGTCTGTACACTGACAGAGTGCTCATCTGGAAGGATGGGGCCTGTGTTATGTGCAAAATTCTTGGATCTAGACATGATACAATTTGGTTCAGATGGCTCCTACTTTATCTTTAAAACCCTTGACAGTATCCAGTATTATACTGCTCAGGCCGGTCAGTTAGCAGTGTCTTTGGAACATGTTTTATTGTGCCTTGTAGGTGGGTTTCAACTGATATTATAAAATCCTTCTAAGAACAGAATTACAAGCCAGGCGTGTACACCACGTCTGTAATCACAACATTGAGAAGAAAGAGGTGGGGGGGATCAGCCGTTCAAACCCATCCTAGGCTACACGAGACTCTGCCTCAACTCTAGCTCCCCCAGTCCTGTCCCCCACAAGTCAGTCATGGTGGTAGCTCATGCTTATAATTCCAGGGAGGAGAATCCACTGCAAACTCAATGCTAGCAGAGACATAGTGAGGGTCTGTCTCAAAAAACCAAACCCAACCCCACTCCCGCCTACACAAGGAGCAGAATTACCTTAGACTACTGATACTAACTGTGTTGTCTAGGCCCTAACAAGCATGTTAGGGGCCTCAGAAAGCACCAAGTAGCAGGTTTCTCTGCCTATCCTGAGGGGCAGTCACCATTTGCTTTAGGGACCATCAGGAAATCCTCCAGCAATGCAAGGAAAAAGATAGTTAAAGCACAGGTGAGCTTCAAAACATTAGCCATTCTAGAAGATTCCAGTACTTGTAACTCAGCCTGTCAGGGAAGTGATGCCCCAGGAAGGGCTTGTCCCCACCAGGTGGCCCTAAACTGCCCTTCAAAGCTGTTGGAGACTTCCTACTCTGAGACAGGGCAAGGGGAGGGGTCAGGGGCAGAGGCATGCAAAATGGGTGATGTGAAGAAGACAAGTTACCTGACTGACAATGTTATCATAGTGAGCCAAGGCACGGGCATGGGGGGAGGAGACACATGGAGTGTCGCAAAGTTTCCTTACATTTGGATGAGAGCCCTCGGCAATGGTAGAGAGGGAGAAGTTATCATTGTGCAGTTCAGATGGAGTCCGGAATTTGCTGGAGGGGCAGAGAAAGAAGAGAAAATGTCTCAACTTCACCGTCAGATACTGTATTACACTATCAATAGAGTAAGACACACCAGGACTTGACCTGCAAACTTCAGCCACTTAAACCAATCCAATACTTCCGTAACCCCTGGGAGTTTTATACTTGAAGTAGCACATTGATACTTTAAAGAACTGCCAATGATATGAACAACTATGACCGTGTTTGTGCATGCCAGGCAATTACAACTACATCAAGACAACCATCTGGCCAACAGTGATTGTGCGATGCCAGCAATTATAAGACACAATCCAATTTCAGAGATGCTAATATGTGAGAAGAAATATGTATCTTAGAATCAATAAAAGTCAGCAGTCTCTGCAGGGCTGAGCACTTATGGCATCCACAGAGAGAAAGTCGCCCCTTTCTCAGGCACCATCACAGCGCTGCCCTGACTAAAGAGGTCCGTATCTTCAGTGCCTGCACACCCATTGCTTAGTCATGGAATGAGGAGCCATGGGTCCTGGCTTGTGTCCCTCTGGAGTGATCATATGCACAGATTTATGTCCCTGCCTCAATGCACAGGGACAATGGAGGAGGGGCCCTTTCAGCCCCATGGCAGTTAGCCGGAAGGTCACGGGGCTTGCCACTGTCTGCGTGCACACTGACTGTCTTTACCCAGCACAGGAGCAACAGATGGTGTTTTGTAGTTTTCCCAGGACCTGGGGAAAGTCCTTTAGTCTCAGGCCAGTGGGGTGAGGAGCAGGAGAAAGGAAAGCGAAGAGAGGCCAGTGCTGTGTAAACTCTCTTAGGTCCCAGGGAAGCTGGGGGTGGGGGGTGGGGCTAGTCTTCTCCTTTTGAGCCTCCTGGGATACTTTAAAAAGGTTCTTTTTTCTTTGCTTAGGATCAGAGAGCTCTTTTCCTAGTGCATAAAGTCACATTTGAGTGTTTAAGGTGTGGACTTCATGGTAAATGTGGGTCAACACTCAGATGCCCAGCAGGTACAGCTCAAGGGCCAAAATGGGATCCTGTGTTCCTGTGTGGTCCTTAAACTACACAAGAGTTAACTGGACCCCTCGTCACTGCTACATTTTATTATGTTGGGAACAGAGATTGACCAGCATTTGTGTGTGTATATGTGTGCAAGTGTACACGAGCCTGCATATCCATATGCAAAATAGGTACAACTTATTAATAGTAGAGTAGCTCACTCGGAAAGAAACACCAAGGACTGCTGCACACTCTCAAAAGATGAAAACGAACAATGACTAAGAGACTATCACATAGGGCATGCTCTCAAGGGATAAATTTTTATCTTATTTTTTATTCATTTGGAAAAAGGGTCTCATGTAGCTCAGACTGGTTTCTACCTCCCTAGGTAGCTGAAGATGACCTTGAATTTCTGATTCTTTAGCTTCTACCTTTCCTGAATGCTGGGACACATCCCATTTTCATGCTGAAAGGGATCAAACCGTAGCTTTCAGCATTGGAGACAAGTACCCTATCAACTTTCTAGCCTGGAGGATGAGCTTTTAAAAGGCAATGCAGTGATGAGGAGGAGCTGATATTTAATGATGGTAGGTTTGAAGTGGCTGAACTTACTCCATACTAATTTGTGAGCAAAAACCTTTTGCTGACCACTGGGTATCAAAGTTGAAGGAAGCAGGTCCTGGCAGCATGGGCAGAGTGAATGTAATTTATTTACTTGGGGACATGGCATATGCTGGAAGCCTCTCGTTAGCTCTCTTTCCTGGGTTTTAGATGCTGGAGGGTGGCTGGCTGATAGGTGTGCAGGCATGAGCCAAAAAGAACTGGTGCCAGAGACTCTCTGGCCTCGGCTGAGGTTGGGTGCCTCTGGCCGACAAGGGCTACAGGGTACACACACACTTACTTGGTCCTCCGCAGCTTGGTATTCTCAGTTTTGAGCAGATAGAGCTTCTTGGCAAAGAACACAGTCATCATGAACAGCAGGAGCAGCACGAGAGCCGCTGAGCCGATGGCCACACACATCACCTGGAAGTCGGTAATGATGGACTCACAGCGCATCCCCTTGTGCCAGATGTAGTCCTGAGTGTTACACCTACAAGGATACAGAGGGACTGAGGTGACAGGGCAGGCGGTCCTCACCACAGCAAGAAGCCTATTCTGAAGCCAACACTCAATTCAATAGCCTGCTCTGAGGACTGACCACAGCAGCCCCAGTCTGAGCAGATCTCATCCCTGTCACAACTTTACAACTGTCCTATGAAATGGGTCAAAGCCCATGATATAAATGAGGTGAGCAAAGAGAGAAACTGAAGGAAAATCACTAAGTTACATGAATGTTAAGTGACAGGGCAGGGAAGAGAGAGAATCCTGGACTTTTGCCTGGTAGGGATTCCCAGAATTCTGCCTGCCGTAGCTCTGGTGAAAGACTATGTGACTCCAGGTAAAATACTGGGACCTGCCCTGAACACGGCAGCTCTAGCCCATCCAGTTCACATGATACTGAGAAATACGAAGCTGACAGACACCTAGAGATGGGTGGGTATTCTCTTCTTACCCCTGCAGTCCCAAAGGTTCTGCCCCTAAAGCTTCTTAGGGCTGTGAGAACTACCCTGCCAGCACAGTGAGAATCAATCCCTTGGGGTGGGTTTTGTCCTTTTGTTGAATGACTTTCTCCTGCCCTTGGGGACATTCCCAGGCTCCAACTCTTCCAATGACATTGCTGTTTCCATGGGAACCAGACTGCTTCAAAGAGAAGAGATGTGGAAGGAAACAGAGGCAGGAAAGGAGGAGGACATGAACCTCGGTGAATGACAGACTGGGGATGGGGCACAGAGATGAAGCTGTGCGCCCGTGAACTGGCTTCCTCACATCCAGAACAGGGTGGAGAGATGTGCCTCATGGGGAATTTTGTTTTCCAACTGAATCTCTCTGCAATGGGAGGTAACAATGATCTGTTTAAGGTTGCCAGGGGATGCAGACCTCTCTATGTGGGGGCCCTCTCACCCAGTGTTCTAGAAAAGTTCTGCTATAGCTCAGATCCTCTCCCTGCTGCGGGTCAGGGTACCCGGAGACAAAGGCATGCTGCAGTCTGTAGCGAAAGACTCAGCAGTCTCCTGTGAGTGGAATGTAAAACAGCCGCCAGACCTGGGTGTGCAAAGCTGAAGCCGGAGCCTCGGTAGGGAGGTCTGAGTGTGAAGAAGCTAAGTAAGGGGGCATTGGTGTAGGCCGCGTGGAGAAGTCTTGCTGTTAGGGAAAACAGCCATGCAGACTAGAGAGGAGGAGAATTCTCAGAGAACCAGGAGTTCTGGGCACTTCCACAGCCCCCCAAAGGCAGCCAGAGCTCCAGACTTCCCACCGTGATGGGAAGCTCGCTTTGAAGGTAGAAATGTCAGGCCTCCAGCAGGATGAAAGATGAGTTTTGCAGAGACTCTGCTGTCCCCAGCCTAAAATCATCACTACAGTTCCCCAATCTAAAGACAAAGCAAACTCATGGGATCTATTACATGTCCAGTGGTCTTTAACTGGCAAGTTCTAATACCCCACATTTTCTTTTCTTTCTTTTCTTTTCTTTTTTTTTTTTTTTTTTTTTTTTTTTTTTTTTTTTTTTTTTTTTTTTTGTGTGTGTCAGGATCTCACTTAGCCCAGGGTGGCGTCAAACTCACTATGTAGCTGAGGCTAGTCTTGAACTCCTGGTTTTTTGTTTTTTGTTTTTTTTGGCCTGCCTATGAAGTGCTGGGATGCTAGGATTGCAGTCATTAGTTACAATGGTCCCCCGTTTTCATACTTTTTTATCAAAGAAATTACTCTTCGGAATGGCTGGGCAACTCCAACCAAAACTGTGCAGTCACTTTCTATATGGATGATCCCAGTGCCATGACCATCTAGGAAATGACATCAGACAGACCTGAACTCAAGCCTCGGTGCCAAGACACTACAGCCAAAATGTAAGTGCTCAAGAATGGAAGAACAAAAGAAACACCAAGACTGAAAAGAGAAGCCATAGCTGGGTGTGGTTCAGGCTCGTGATCCTAGCACCTGGGAAGTAAAAGCAGGAGGATCAGAAGCTCAGGGCTATCCTTGGCTACACAGGGATTTCAAGGCAAGCTGGGTGTACATAAGACCTTGCTTTTTAAAAACAAGAAAGGGCTGAGCATGATGGCGTACACCTAAAGCCCAGCACTGGGAGGCAGAGATAGGCAGATCTCTAAGAGTTTCAGGCTAGCCTGGTCTACAATGTCAGTTTCAGGCAAGCCAGGGCTATACAGAGAGACCCAGTTTCTAAATAAAGAAAGAAAGAAAAGAGATGGAGATCAGAAATGCTCCTCAGAGGTCTAGTGAGAACAAGACCCACTCTTCTATACTTCTTAAAGAATTACCCAGATCACCCTGACTTAACGACCCTTCCACAAGAAATTGTGTTTTCCACAGGTAAGTATCTCCCTGTGAAGGCATTCCCAGAGGTGAGGTGACTAAAACATTCCTGATGGGGTGTGGGATAATAGCTTTAGACTATGTCCTTAGGGATAAGATAGCTAACCTTTTTTTGAAAACTTTATGGATTTTCTATCTTAAAAAAAGGCAATCACCAATGGAAGTGAGCCACCCCCAAAACCAAGAGCATCTACAGACAGCAAGATTTCGTGAGATTCAGCCTGAACTATCTGTGTGTGCGGCTGCTCTGGGGCTGTCCCAAGGTTACACTTTGACTTTATATGCCCACAGGGCCTTCAGAGAAGCTCTGCTCTCTGGCCAAATCCACACAGGTTGGCAGGAGCACCCAGCAGCCCCCTTAACTTCCCAGCAGGCTCCAGGCCAGCTTCCTTTATGTGAATGGCTGCTTTCCCAAGCCCTTGGAGAAACCCCTTCACTTTGCCTTTAAAGTTGAGTGGTTGGGCCCAAGACACAGTGCTTAGAGGATTTACAAAATATTACTTTTGAGGAATTTGTTTTGATGGCAAAATCACCTCCCCCACTTTTGGGGTGGAGGAATTTGTAGCAAATGTTGGCTTCAAATTCACAATTGTGTGCCTCCAGTCTCTCCAGTATTGGGATTATAGGTGTGTACCCAAGATGCCTGGGAGTCCTGTGAATGCACCTCCTCTGGGAATTGGCTCTCCCAAATCCTCCCCTTGGCTAAATGTGCCCCATCTACATGGCTCAGACACTGCTTTACCAGCCCTTCAATACCGGTCACTCCCTTACCTGCAGAAAGCCCCTATGTTCTCCACCAGGTAGCACTGGCCGCCATTGTGACAGTAACTTGGGAAGAGGTCACACACTGACCGGCAGGAGCCATTGTGCCTGACAAAGCCAATTCGGCACTCTGTGCCATTTTCGCCTGAGGCCAGGTCCCTGCCTGGATCTCCTGGGCGGGGTCTGAGAGAGATGCTGCTGCCAGGGACCATCCCCAGAGTATGCTGTGGAGGAACAGCATGCCACCGATTGGTGGGCTGTCCTGTCCCAGGCCCCACACCAGGCTTTTGAGAGGGCAAGAGAAGGTCATTTTCATCTTCCAGGTCTCCACCTCCTACTGCATCCTTATCCTCCTCCTCCTCTTCCTCCTCCTCTAAATCATCATAGAAGGACGTGGTAGGGTAGAAATCAGACTCATCAAAGGGGGTGAAGTCATCATATAAGTCAAGCAGGCTCCAGGAAGGAGTCTCTCCTTCAGCATCAGGGTGATTCTCTGAGGCTCCTGGTGCCCCTGGGAAGCTGCCCATGTCTGCACCACGACCCTGACTATCCAATCCTTCAAAGTAGTCGATGTCAATTATATCTGAGGCTGGTTGGGTCTCTAGAGTGCCTTGAAGGGGATAAGTGGGCTCTGGCCCTTGGGGGTCAGGTGTGCTGCCTCCCAGGTTCAGCCAGACCTCCAAGGGGCTCTCCTTAGGGAGTTCAGAGCCTGGGCTAGGCTTATCATGGGTAGTGGGAGAAGGAGGTCCATTGGCTTGAGTAGCCTCAGGGATGACAGGGGGCATTGTAGAGGAGCCAAGGGCTTCATCAGGAGCCTGGAGAGTAGCTGGGAGGGTCTGGGCATCACCACTGCCAGTCTCTGCAGTCACTCCACCCAGGCCTGGGCTATCTGCCTCCAGCCAGGCAGTGCCAGTCACTGCAGCCGATGCCTCCAGTGCCTCCTCTGGCCCGACCCCAGTGCCCACCGCAGCCAGCTCACTGCTGGGCGCTGTCCACGACGTCTCATCTTCCCCGGCCGCTGGCAGGCCGGCTTCCTCCCGCGTGTCATTGGCACGCGGCTCCCATGCAAGGCCACTCCTCGCCAGCTCTTCAGCCTCAATCGCACTGCCTGCTTCACGTGCTGTGGGAGGGAGTGCGAGGGGCAGGGTGTTAAGGTGGTGCGTGGGGGTGAGAGTCCTGAGCAAGATCCAGTAGACTAGGGTCCACCCTGGGATACTCCTTCGGGTTCCAAGACCACGCCCCACTTAAGGCCCGCCCCTGAATCTACCTCCCAAGTCTGGAAATACACCTTGCCTTTGTTTTCCCGCCCCAGACAGAACCCGCAGTCTGAGAGGCGAGGTCAGGGTACTCCACCAACTGGAACTCATCCTCGCCTATCTTCGGGACCCCGCCCCGTCCATAGGCCCCGCCCACAAATTTCACCCAGGGCCCGCCCCCGTTCAAGACCACGCCCCTACCTCAAGATCCCACCCCCACCCTAGCCCACCCTGCTGGCTCCTCACAGGCTACTGCCTGCTCCCCGCTGGCCTGTGTCCTCTGCAGGTCGTCTCCTCCTCCCGCGCCCCTTTCCCGCCCAGGTTCCCGGCTGCAGGCCAGCCAGTGCCCCGCCCCCTTGTCACGGCTTGGGGACTGCACCTGGACCTGAAGCCAGCGAGACCCTGGCACGGGGTGGGGCGCGAGGGCTGGCTGGGGTCGCGATCGCGGTGGGTACCTACCCGGCACGGCCCCAGCGGTGAGGACCAGCGTGGCCCCCAGAAGCAGCAGCGCTGGTGGCGGCCCCCGGCTCGGGCCCCCGCCTCCAGCACGGCCCATTGCGCGGAGCCCCTGCCGCGGTGCGCGGTGCGCGCGGCTTGGCTGCGCCCTCGGCTTGCCCGGCCGCCGCGCCTGCCGCCCGTCTGCGGCCGCCTTAGCCCACGGTGGGCAGCATGAGCCGCCGCATGCCGCCGTCAGCCGCTGTCCTCCGCGCGCCGCGCCTCCCCGCCTCCCGCGCCGCCGCTGCCGCTAGCCGCTGCCGCCGCCGCGCTCGGCGCCGCCCCCACTCCGCCCGCCCCGCTGCACGTCGCGTTGACGCCGGCCCCTCTCGGTCCTCCTGGCCGGGGGGGACAGACAGACCGTTCTGGCTGCACGGGACGTGGAGAGCGACGGACGCGTGGCGCGCAGGGGCGGCAGCAGAGCCGCAGGGGGAAGCCGACAGGTGCACCGGCGGGAGCCCGCAGGGCCGGCCTGCGGGGCCTGCGCTCCCTCTGCTGAGCGCGCTCCTCCGCGGACCGACCTCCAAGGAACCCACCCGCCACGCGCGCGCAGGGAGGCGGGGACGTCGCGGGCTCAGACACCCGCAGGCTCGGGGCGGGGCTCGGAAGGGCCGCAGGGGGCGGAAGCCCGCGCCCCCCGTGTGGAAAGCAGCAGGGCCCGGGCACCGACTCTCGCCAACCCGGTGTCAGGGCTGGAAAGGTTCTCCAGTCGGTCTCTTGAGTCTTTACAAGAGCAGGGCCAACGTCGACAGAATCTGGCAAGGAGGCGAATACGACGGCCCTTTAATCGGATCATACCTAATCCGACCACAGCCAAAGCCATTAGTTTAGATTTTGCACAGCCAGGTCCATCCAACGTATTACTCGGGCAAGGGGCAAGACCCACCCCACGACTTTGCTTTGCCTTCTCTAAATCCAGGGCGGTCTTTGAGTCCTTTCTTACTTCCCCGGGATGCATAGTTCCCCAGGTGACCTGTACTACCCAAATCCAAGTTTTTGGTTAGATCTGCCAGGTGCACATAGGATGTGACACCTAACTCGGGTTCACTGCTTACTTGAAGACCTGTTGGGAGAGGAGGTACAGTTTACTCGGACACCTAGTAGTCCTGCCTCCCAGTAGCCTACTTCTTGATGCCTTATTATCGACCTAAATGATTATGTACAGCTCAGCCCCAGGGCAAGGGGCGACGCTGGTGTTGATTCTATTTCTGTCAGATACCAAATATGATCACGATGGAGAATCCATCATTTAATCTCTCACACAAATCTCCTAGTGGGCTTGCCTCTGCTCAACACTCCTTCTGCAGCCTATGTCCCCGGCCTACAGTTCTCTCCAGGCCGACAAATTTCATGCCAGAGGAGCTCAGTTTCTTATTACGTGCCCTCTGTGAGGCCCACTCTGCGAATCCTGTTTAAATAGGCCCCTATGTCCTCCTAATCAGTACCTGAATGGGAGGCAGGCTCCGTAGGGCCTGTAGATGGTAGCGATGGAGTGGCAGCCAGCCACATCTGTCCCAGCTCCTTGAGTCTGGAGTTCCAGTCAAGAAGCAGCCAATATGTGCTGCTTCTGTCTTCAGTTATGGCTGGTAGCTGTCACAAGCAGATGTTGGTCAAAGTGTTTATCTCCTTGTTCTAGGGCAAGTCTGTGTGGCAAGGTCCTTCATGACTAGGGGATGGTCACAATAAAATCTCTCACTCATGGTTAAAACGCTAAGGGTTAGCGAGGGCACCTGCCGAACATAGACTTTAGGTTCAATTCCTAGACCACAAAATAATCATATTTGCTGGTAATAGTAGCTTATGCCTGTAATCCCCAACTAGAAACTAACCAACCAAATCCTTCTATCTACTCTAGAGAAAGATGGGAACATCTTTAACATGTTTTGTTTAACTATCATTTTAAATTCTGGTTTTTTGATCAGTAAAACAAACATATGGTTCAAAATGTGAAGTATCTCATTTCCTAACTATCTTCTCCCCCTGCCTGGAGACAAATTCTGCTACCACTCAGTTCAACTGTGTTGTTTGCAAATGAACCCAGAGCCTTGTGCACACAAGGGAAGTTCTGACAATGGGCTGTTTATCAAGCACCAACTTGGAATTAAAAAAATAAATAAATAAAAATCAACTGTTGGGTTGGAGAGATGGCTCAGTGGTTAATAGCACTGGCTGTTCTTCCAGCAGATCCGGATTCCATTCCCAGCACCCACATGGCAGTTTAGAACTGTGACTGCAGTTTCAGGGGACCCAACACCCTCACACATACATACATGCAGGTAAAAGACCAGTAAATACAAATCAAAACAAAACAAAAATCAACTGCTGACATGATCTTCTCTAGTACCAAGAACAGAGTAGGCAATGTATATAAATCAAATGGGGAATAATTCATTCAGGGAGTGTCTGTGGCGAGAAGAGCAGGATTTAGCATCAAATCTGTCTGACCTTGGAGAGAGTCACTGGAGACTCCAGTGTGTCAGGGTCTAGCAACCAGTGTGAAATCAATGGCATGTATGTATAGGAAGGAATGTGACAACTAGACAGTGAAACTAACCACTAGCTACAGGGTCCATCATGTCCCTCTGTTCCCATCATGTACCACTAGAGATGTTTTGTATGGCAATGGCTGTTTCCTACTGGGTTTTGGGAATTTGCCTCCAAACCCAATCCACAAAGACCACTGCCATGTATGTATGTATGTATGTATGTATGTATGTATGTATGTATGTATTCTTATGTACAGAATAGAAAGACACTGGCTTCACCAGGGGGCTATTGTCACTGCTCCCGTTATAAGGGACCAGGCAGGGTTTGAGAGATGGCTCAGTGGTTAAAAGCACTGGCTGTTCTTCTGGAGAACCTGAGTTTGATTCCCAGCATCCACACGGTAGCTAACAACTGTCTGTAATTCCAAGATCTGATACCCTTACACAGTTATACATGCAGGCAAAACACCAATGCACATAAAATAAAAATAAGTATTTAAAAAAATAAGGGACCAGGCATAGTTTAGTCTGGAGAGATCATCAGTTTGATTTTAAATCCTCAGTATAAACACCAACACTGAAATTTTGACTTTTCTTTTTAAAAATTAAATTTATTTGAATACAAGGGCTTTTCATTTCACCCTTTAAAGATTCCTTTTTGTCTACATGGGTGTTTTGCTGCATCTACATGTATGTGTACCACACCTAAACCTTGTATCCAGGAAGCCAGAAGAGAACATCAGATGCCCTGAAGCTGGAGTTATAGATGGCCAGGTGTCTTACAAGAGCAAGTCCTTTTACCTTGTGATCCTTCTCCAGACCCCCATTTTCTTTCTGAAGTATCAGGAGAGTGATCAGGATGCAGAGCAGGGCAACAGAAGCTCTACCTCGATCTCAGCCCAACCCTCCACTTTCATCTGGTATTTAATGTTGTGTCCTACATAACCTTGAGACCGTGTCTCTCATAACACAGGTTGGCCTCAAATATAGAACTGAGGCCAGCCTTAAACCCTAATCATCCTCCACCTCCCAAAATCTGGGATTACAAGCATGTCACTAACCCTAGTTGCTATGCTATCATTAACAATCCCCCCACACAATGACCAGGCTTGGGGACAAACTTACTGGGGGGTGGTGGAGTAATGAACTACCAGAACAGACCTACTCACACCATTCCTGGTAGGAAGGGAAGGGCTAGTCTTTGTATTGATAGAATTTCATGTTGGAGTTGCTCTCATCTCAGACACAGGAGTCAAAGACCTGGAGGTGGTCATTTTACCAGGCAATGGTTTATTATCAGTTGGAAAGGGCTTCTTTCACCCTAACTCCAAAGCCAGGCCAGTTTCGAGAAAGCCACAGAAGTAACTAACTAGACTTCAGATGTGATCCGCTGTTCCGGCAGGTGACAAGTATTTTCCAGGGATCCCATAGATGGTGCTGAATAAGATGGCCCAAAGCTGGGCACAGTAGCATATACGAAAGAGTCAGGAGGATGAGAGGTTAAAGGGTCCTGGGATATATAAGGGTCCCTCAGAACAGTGAATGAGGAAAGCCACAATCAGATGGCTACTGCAAGCTTCTCAGTGTCAAGGCCAAAACAGACGTTAGTCACAAGCCAAGTAACTCCACAACTGCTCCATCTGGTAGAGCTTATACAATGATAGGCTACTAGGGAATCAGAGTAGGAGACTATTTCTTTTCCCCGGCAGGTATCTATAGGTTTTGGGCAACACACTGTAAGGTATAGGTATTTTGCTGAGATCTTCAAAAACTTTTAGGCAGGAATTTCTTCCTGTTAAGGGTAAAGCTACAGCCAGCAGGTTACATAATTGATGAAGCCAGGCCTTAAGTGATAAGGACACCTCCAGTTTCTATACAGCAACCAGACAGGGACCTTTTCATTCCTGGTTTCCCCAGGAGTCAGAATTGGGCACTAGAAGGGGCTGGATTATTAATTTTTTTAAACACTTTTATTTATTTGCCTTGGTGTTTTCCTGGAACTGGAACTACAGTTGTTAGCTGCCATGTGGGTGCTGGGAATCGAACCCGGGTCCTCTGGAAGAGCAGATGGTGCTCTTAACCGCTGAGCCATCTCTCCAGTCCCGGATTATTAATTTTTTAAAAAAATATTTAAATAAAAAAAATTGTTGGTGTTTTGCCTGCATGTATAACTGTGTAAAGGTGTCAGATCCTGGAACTACAGACAGTTGTTAGCTGCCATGTGCATGCTGGGAATCAAACTCAGGTCCTCTGGAAGAGCAGTCAGTGATCTTAACCGCTGAGCCATCTCTCCAGTCTTGGATTATCAATTGTAATTGGTTCACTTAATTTTCAGTCTTCCACCCCCTACAGGGCTTCTGTGTAGGCCTGGTTGTCCTCCAACTTTACAGACCCATCTGTCTCTGCCTACTGAGTGCTGGTATTAAAGGTGCACACCATCATACACAGTTCCATTAGCCATTCTTTTTGGAAGTCTTGTCTGAGACATCAAAGCCCCTCCCTTACCTCACTATGTAGCACATAGCCCTTAAAGGGCTTCAAAGAGAACCACGTGCCTCTGCCCTTTAAGATAGCCCCGAGTTCCTAGGATTAATAAAGGCTGGTCCCAGGATAACACATGCAGCGCACCAGAAGCCATTCCATACCTCCCAATACTGACTGAATTCAGATTACATAGAACATTGTAGGTCACTCAGTTCAGATTTTATGCATTATCCCCAGAATTTTTTTCTTTTTTTGGGATAGGTCTTAAGCATATAGCAGGTTAGTCTCAAACTTGGGATCTTCCTGAGCTATGATTACAGGCATGTACCACCATGCTGTGCCTTCAGGATATTCTAGATTACTCTCATGTTTTCCAAAAATGCTTGGCCTTTTGTGAAATGCTATTTGTTAACTGTTTACATTCTGCTGGCCTGCATGGAACTAGTTTATTTGTAGCTGTGATTTCCTTGTATGCAAGATTATCCACCTCAAACAGCAGAATGTCCAATTTTTATTAGATGAAATGTCCTGAGAAGGAGCTGTAGAAACTTTTGTACTACCACACCACCTATTTAAAATTTTTTTTTTTTGATTTATTTATTTATTATGCATACAGTTTTACAGAAGAGGGCGCCAGACCTCATCATAGATGGTTGTGAGCCACCATGTGGTTTTGCTGGGAATTGAACTCAGGACCTCTGGAAGAACAGTCAGTGCTCTTAACCTCTGAGCCATCTCTCCAGCCCCCCACACCACCTATTTAAGGAGAAAAAAAAAAATTTAAAGCTAGATGTGGTGACACATCTTTAATTCCAGTATCAGAGATGTGGATTCCCGTTAGTACAAAACCAGCCTGATGTACATAGTAAGTTCCAGGCTAGCCAAGACTATACAGTGAGAATCTATCTCAAAAATAAAATTACATTTACTTGTGCTGTGTGTATATATGTGCATACTAGTGCACATGTGGGTGGCCGCGGGACTAAACTCATGTCATCAGGCTTGGTAGCAAGCACCTAATAGAGTCAGGTTTAAAAATTAAAAAATAATTATTATAATTAATAATAAATTTAGAGAAATTATACTAATAATTTGAGGAACATAATGGAAGACTGGTAGACTTGACATGTTCTGCTATACATTAAAACAATTTCATACTTAAAAAAAGAATTCATGTTCAAATTTATAAATCAGTCTTTGGTTAGCTTGGATCAAGGATTAACTTCCCCCATTAGCCCTTGGAGACTCAGTCATGAGACCTAGCCAGCTTTAGCTCTTTGCTAGAGGCACTATCCTGAGAAGCTGGTGTTCATTTTATGGCAGACACAGAATTCTCTTGTTCTCTAGATTCATAAGCATCTTGAAAACCAAAATTTCTCCCCCTTTCGGCATTGGGTTTGCAGTTGTGGTGTTCAGAATCACCCTGGTCATGGACACTTCTGATAGAAAGCCTGCTTCCCTCTTGGAAGAGCCATCTAACTGCCACCTGACATTGGACCAGTAAGCAAGAACATTTCTTTTTGGAGGCACCAGGATATGAGGTAATCCTGTATCTGGAGAACCTCCACTCATTTTTCCACCCAGTAGGTAAGACTTTGTATTTATTGAAGTTTATGTTCAATCCTGAAGCACCTTGGAAAAGATCAACTTGGTATGCCAAAGACCTGGAATGTTAACTGCTAACCAAGAGCAAGGGAGGCTGAGTACTGAGGTTCTTTACCGGACACAGTATGAAATGGATGAATGAATGAATGAATGAATGAATGAATGAATGCAGAGAATGGCACTAGAATTCATAAATGATATTTTATTTATTCAATGAAAAAGAGGGAAATTAAGCCACTTTCATTCATTTTCTCCCAAACACTCAAAACTCCCTTCCCTCATTTAGAAACAAGAAAAACAAAACAAAACAAAGCAAAATACCCACAATGAGAAACACATTTGTACAATAGCCACACAGTATCCCAGCCCGCCCCTCACAAAACTGGATGAGTATTGTTACAGAAATGAAACCCAACTGACAGACATGAAAAGAGTTGTGTTGAACTCAGGTTCTGTAGGTTACAAGCACTGCAAAAAATATCTTCACTTGGATCAAATTGGAAAGTGATCACATTTCAGACCTGAGGTTATAAAGGACCACAGTGTGAACCAGAATCTCATTTCTCCTTCTGGGACTTCAGGGGAAAATTGAGCATTGGAGTGAGTTTCCTTTGGGAGACAATGGAGGAAAGTAGGTGAAACCCTGGCCACTGTCAAAAGGCTCTGGGGTCTTCGTAAAGGCAAATAAGTGAAGTAACCTCCAAAGGAGCAAGCTCATCTCCATCTCTGCTCTGAGAGTCTGGAGGCACACAGGAATGAACATCCGCAGGTTCCCCCAGGACTCAGACGGTGACCGAGGCCTGGTAGAGGCAAACCTGAGGGTCTCAAAGGCAAATCTCAACTGTGGATTTCTGTGTTCTGGCATTAAGGGTTCTAAGGTGTTAAGGACACATCCCTACACCCTCTCATATGTAAAGCTTTAAAACACACAAAGAAAAGATATCTGTAAGATGTTCTACCTTGCATTCTCAAAAAGCTCTGCCAACAACATCCCCTTGCTACCCATGAAGGACGGAAGGGAAGGGAGGACAGGCTGACAAGCCGGTAGCTATCAAATCACAGGGGCAGATACAGGCTCAAATTAAGGCATTTTGTGGCTCTTCCTCTGAAATGGCACCCCACCCTCCCAATGGGAGCACACCAAACCTTAAAAGCATAATGCTTTGGAGCCAACTGAGGTCCTCATGGCCTCTTCTCTACAACCCTGTGACAGATGAGGACTCAGAAAAAGAAGGTTCAGGAGGCTGCTGTGTCCCCATTTTTCCACTTCCCTTCTGAACCTCAGTACCGCTTCAAGAAATCCCACTCAGCCTGGCGACAGCAAGAGGTAGTTTAGGGATTATACCCCCAGCCAGTGAGCCAAGTCTCATGAGATAAACATTTAGCACAATCTACTACCCATTTAAAATTTTCTTTAGCAGGAAGGTTTTAAAAAAGCACATATAAAGTTCAGTGATAGGGTGGTGAGGGAGAGGATGTGAATGTGGACTTGGGCAGGGCTCCTAGGTATTTAGGGCCCTTGGGCCTTGAACCTTTCTCACTAGTCTGGAAAAATCTAGGGAAGGCCTCCTCAAATTCCAACCTTTCAAGCTCACATTGCCCTTAGGAAAACAACCCTAGGTCCAAGCCTACACATCTTCTGCACAGAAATCCAGAATGGCGGGGGAAGGGAAGGGAAGGAGGGAGGGAGGGAGGCTCCTCTAATGTCTGTGCTCTCAGCTACCACACGAGGAACAGTGGAATGTTCTTCCAGACAGCAGAGCCCTCATGGTTTTCACATATTCTAAGAAAATCAACAGGATACCTCCTTGTTCCCCAGCTCTTCTCACTCGGGTGCCTTTCCGTGTGGTGAAAGCCTCAGGAACCTCAGCAAAGCACCACTCTTAGCTCAGATAAGTAGAAATAAGGTCACTTATAATGCCTTAAGGTGTGCCCCCCTGTGGCTGTCTCCTTCTGCTCATTACCATATATATATATATTTTTTGTTTCTATAAACTGAAATGCTCTCCTTAAAAACAACAGGGGAAGAAAGGATAGTAATTATAGAGAATTATCCACTGAAGCATAAGACAAAGCAAAGAGATATAGACTACTAACGTCAATAGGACCTGCAGACCAACTGCCAACACCTCCACGCTGGGGCAGGGGAGATGGGTTGTTTTTCAAATGGCCAGGGCACATTAGTCACCATAGGCTTCCCCACTGAGCTAAGGAACCGATACACAAGTATCAGGGAGTGGAGCAACAAGGGACTCAAGCTTGGGGCTGTGAGAAGAAAGAAAAAGAAAAAAAAGAAAAAACCACAACCAAAGGAAAAAATCAAGAATGCTGAGCCACAAATCTTGCCATCCCCATTTCAGTTTGTGGTGGGTGTGAAGGCTCCCTGTATCTTCCAGGCTAAGGAGTTGCAGAGGCTGCTGGGCCTGGAGCAGGAGGAGGTGGAGGTACCCCATCTGTAGGCGGCTGCTGCTGCTGTGGTGGAGGCGGATCTGCAAACACATTCAAGGTAACTCATCATTGCTGGAAACTGGGAAGCTTGGGAAAGTATCCATTTAATGGAAAGTGATAGGAGGTGGTGTGTGGTGTGTGTGTGTATGTATGAGGGAATAAAGTTTTGGAACTTGCTATGAAAAACAGACTGGAATTCAGATTTGCTTGCCTCAGCCATAATGCTAGGATGAAAGCCAGCTTACCTAGGTCAGGAAGTATAACTTTCTGTGCAGCAGGCAAACAACATGGGCTCAGAGGCTTGCCAGCTCTGAGGTGAGGTGCACAGAAGCTTGCTACATATGTTGCTAACCCTAATCTAAAGTAGAAGGAAGGATTGGAATTCATCTACCCTTCCCAAAGAACCACCCATTCCAGGAATCACTCCACTTTTAAGAATGTAATTGTATTTCCATTTTTGTTCTCTAATTGTGCTCTCTACTAGTTGTGTTTCTTCAATTAAATAATCAGAGCCTTCATGGGCTAGCTCTGTATCTTTTTCTTTATTCCATGGTGTCTAGCACAGCCAGGCACAGGAGAGATTATCAATAACTTCTTGCTGATGAATTGTTTCCACCAGGGCCAGAGAACTTCACTGAGGTAGCTGCTGACAAGGCGGATAGTCCTGGGAGGCCCACACAGCTCCCCAACTGCCATCCTTGGATTTCTGACCCAAACTAGGTCAGGTCCTGAAGGGAACAATTAACATGAGCGTCTGGGGTTCTTTTCTGCTTCAACTCTAGCGGCTTTAGTGTACAAAGGAACCCTAGAGATCATTTAATCCAAGGCTTTAAAACCTCTAGATCTTGCCAGAAATGAAAACATATCAAACAAACAACTAAAGTATAGCTACAACAACTAGGCATTCACCCGTCCACATTCCCAAGAGGCTTCTGTCAAACCTCTACAAGCTTTTCAAACATGCTGAGTCCAATCACCTCTTCCTTTGTGATCTTTGAGAAGGAGACAAAACCCTGAGGACAGGAAGCTAGTCATCTAGTGTTAGCCTGTTCAGGGCCCAAGAGACAAGTCAGAGGTTCAGATTGGAATCTTAATATCAAAAACCATGTAGACCAGTGATAAAATGCCAGTGATATTATCTGTTCACTAGAGATGACTAAATCGGTTGGCTTTCTTGAAAAGACAATTCTTTCTTACCTGGGAGGTGGCGTGACAAGCATTTTCTTAGTTACTCTACTATAATAACCGACCATGAGCTAAAAGGAAATAATTTTTCTTTCTTTTTTTTTTTTTTTTTTTTTTAAAAAACACTTTT
>PVIH01022768.1:0-26416 GCA_004025045.1 Sigmodon hispidus | reverse complement strand
TGATCCCTCCCCTCCAGGCTCTACATAACTACCCATGTCAGTGAACAGTTGCCTATTCTTGAAGTGCCTACTTCCTTTTCCTGATGGTTCCCTACTGGCTGTTGTAGATTCAGTGAGCTCCCCAGAACTCCAGCCAGCCATCACTGTGGGAATTTTCATCATAAGCCGATCGTGTTGCTCATATATGCTGTCATCCCCTGTTCTTAACTGGACCATTAGCTCAGAGCAGTGATCAGCCATGTATCTCTGTATCTCTGCCTCCATCTCTATTCATCATTGGATGTAATTTCTGTGATGGCTCTTAGCGTGGCTGTTCATTTTATTATGGGGAAAGTCCTGTCTAGGCAACAACTTCACTATTGTAGACCTACCCAGGGATATTTTGTGAGCTCTTGGAGGTTACCTAGCACCTAGTCTTTTTCCAACCCCATGTTATTAAGATCTCTACACCATTTATTTCTCTCTAGCTTTTGCTCCTCTCACTTGAAACCTATTTGATCATGGTGGATGATTTTTGTTTATGTTTTTTGTATTCAGAATGCCAGAATTTTTGAATGGACATTCATGAGGGAGACCTGTCTGTACTTCTCTCTCTTTGTTGTGTTTTCCATTAGTTTGCATATTAGGGTGATTGTGGCCTCATAAAATAAGTTTGGCAAAATTCCTTCAGTCTATACTATATGGAAAAATTTGAGGAGTATAGCTATTAGTTCATCCTTGTATGTCTGGTAGAAATCTGCACTGAAACCATCTCGACCTGGCCTTTTTTACTTGGAAGTCTTTTAATGACAGCTTCAATTTCCTTTAGGGTTATAGGTCTGTTCAGTTCTTTCATTTGATCTTCATTTAAATTTGGTAAGTGGTACTTCTCCAGAAAGCTTTCCATTTCTTCTAGCCTTTCCATTTTTGTAGAGTATACAATTTCAAAGTGTGAACTAATAATTCTCTGGATTTCCTGGAGATCTGTTATTGTTCCCCTTTTCATTTCTGATTTTGTAATACTCTCTTTTGGATACTCTCTTGGGAATAGTATTTGGATACTCTCTCTATCTTATTTTTTGGTTCAGTTGGAGAAAGGTTTTTCTCTCATAAATACCCCAGGCAGCAGGGTCTTCAATGTGGACACAAGGAAAGGGGGTGAAACTAATGGGCTGACAAGAAACACAAATAAATGAAAACAAAGGTCTGAAGAAATGGCTCAGAGGTTAAGAGTACTGACTGTTCTTCCAGGGGATCCTGGTTCAATCCCCAACACCCACATAGTGGCTAACAGTGATCTATGATAACATCTGATACCCACCTCTGTATATTGTATACATAATAAATAAATAAATAAATAAATAAATCCTTTTTTTAAAAAAAAGATGTGCACCAATACAGATAATTAGAATTTTTTAAAGAGAGAGAGAGAGACAGAGAGAGAGAGAGAGAGAGAGAGAGAGAGAGAGAGAGAGAGAGAGAAATGAGAGCAAGTTAAATTTTCAGATCAAGTCCTGGAACTTTATTTTTTGGCTAGCAGATATATAGCAATTCAGAGTTTGGGAAATACCACAGTCAATGGTGGTGTGTCCCCCTTGTTCTTCAACCTTTCCAGCATAGGCTGTCATCTTTGCCTTTTATCTTAGTGAATCTGACAGGTTTCAGGTGGTATTTCAAAGGTGTTTTGGTTTGCATTTCTCTAATGGGGCTAAAGAGGTTGAACACTTTTTCAAGTGCCTTTCAGACAATTGTAATTCTTGTGCTGAGAATTCCCTTTTTAGTTCTTAACCTCATTTTTTGATTGGGTTATTCAAGGTTTTGGGCTCTAGATTCTCAAGTTCTTTATATATTTTAGATATCAGTCCTCTACCACTTGTAGGGTTGGTGAAAATCTTTTCCCATTCTGTAGGCTGTCATTTTGTCCTATTGACAGTGTCCCTGGCTTTACAAAAACTTCTCAGTTTCAGGAGATCCAACTTACTGATTGTTGTTCTTAGTATCTGTGCCACTGTTCTCATATTTAGTAAGTGGTAGCCTGTGCCAATTAGTAGAAATGTATTTCCCAATTTCATTTTTACCTAGCTCACAGTGCCTGGGTTTATGTTGAGGTCTTTGGTATACATGGATTTTTGTTTTATGCAGTGAGACAGGCTTGAAAATATTTCCATTTTTCTACACACTACCAACCAGCTATGCCAACACCATTTGTTAAACGTACTATCTTTTTTTCTATTCAATATTTTGGGCCTCTTTGACAAAGATCAGGTGTTCATAGGTTTTTGGGTTAATGACCGGATCCTCAATTCTATTCCATTATTCCATAAGTCTGTTTTTATGCCAGTACCAGGTTGCTTTTATTACTGTACCTCTATAGTATAACATCAAGTCAGGGATGGTGAAGCCTTCTGAGGTTCTTTTGTTGAGCAAAATTGTTTTGGCAATCCTGGCTTTCCTGTTATTCCAAATGAATTTGATTGATTTTCAGTCAATTTTTGAAATATAATGTGGTGGGATTTTGATGGGCAGTGCATTCAATCTATAGATTTCTTTTGGTAGAATTGCCATTTTTCCTTTTTGATATGACCAATCCAGGAACATGGGAGATCTTTTCATTTTCTGATGAGTGGCTTGGGTTTTAGGATAATTGTGGCCTCACAAAAGGAATTTGGCATTATTTCCTCAGTTTTTACTGTGTGAAACAGTTTGAGGAGTAATGGTAGCATTTGTTCTTTGAATGTCGGGTAGAATTCTGCACTGAAACCATCTCGACCTAGTACTTTTTCACTTGAATTCTTTTAATGAGAGTTTCTATTTCCTTTAGGGTTATAGGTCTGTTTAGGTAATTACTCTGATTGTCATTTAATTTCAGCTAAATGGTAACTCTTCAAGAAACTGTTCATTTCTTCCATGTTTTCCATTTTAGTAATGTATAGATTTTCAAAATATGACCCAATAATTCTCTGGATTTCCTGGCAGTTTGTTGTTATGTCCCACTTTTCATTTCTAATTTTGTTGATTTGGACACTTTCTCTCTGCTTTTTTATAAGATTGGATAAGGGTTTATCTATTTTGTTGACTTTCTCAAAGAATCAACTCTTTGATTCATTGATTCTTTGTATTATTCTTTGTGTTCAATTGGATTGATTTCAGCTCCAAGTTTGATTATTTCCTGCGATCTACTCCTTCTATGTGAGTTTGCTTCTAATTATTCTAAGGCTTTCAGCTGTGATGCTAGTTGTCTAGTATGGGATTTCTCTAGGTTTTCCACATAGGCATCTCATGCTATGAACTTTCTTAAGACTTCTTTCATTGTGTCCTACAAGTTTTGCTAAGTTTTTGATTCATTTTCATTAAATTTTAGAAGACTGATTTCTTTTTTAATTTTTTCCTTGACCCGGATTTGGTTTAGATGAGTGATGTTTAGTGTCCATGAGTTTTTACGCTTTCTGTGATTTTTGATGTTTTTGAACTCTAACTATAGGCCCTGGTGGTCCAATGTGTTACAAGGGATTATTTCCATTTTTGTATCTATTTGTATTTGTTGTAAAACCAATTATGTGGTCAATTTTAGAGAAAGTTCCATTGGTACTGAGAAATATATATATTCATTTGCATTTAGGTGGAATCTTCTGTAAATATCTATTAAAATCATTTGCATCAAAAGCTCCTTATTTCTTTGTTGAGTCTCTGTCTGGTTAACCTATGCAAGGGTAAAAGTGGGGTATTGAAGTCTACCACTATTAGGGTTTGAGAATTGATCTGAGTTTTCAGCTTTAGTAGTTTTTCTTTTACATAGGTACATGCCCTTAAATTACAGACATTAATATTCAATATTGAAGTCTCACCTCAACCAATTTTTCTCTGAGATGAATCAGTAATATCCATTTGCTCTCTTTTAATTGATTTTAGTTTGATGTCAACTTTGTTAGATATTAGATGGCAACACCATCTTGTTTCTTAGGGCTATTTGATTTGAAAATCTTTTCCCAAGCCTTTACTCTGAGCCTCTGTCTGTCTTTGTGATTGAGGTGTGTTTCTTGTATACAGCAGAAAGATGGCTTCTGCTTCTGTATCTATCTTGTGACTGTATATCTTTTTATAGGTGAATTGTGTATATTGATATTAAAGGATATTAGTTACCACTGATTGATATTTCATGTTAGGGTTAGGATTTCTTTGTTTTCTTTCAGGGATTTGTTCATCTCTTCTATTTTTTTGTTTGTATTTTCTTCTGTTTTTTAAGGAACATTTTTATTTTCTATATTAAGGCTTGTAGTTGCTCCATAAATCTGTTTTTCAGGTTGTTTCTTTCTGTTTCCTCTTTATTGTTTTCCTTTCCAGATAGTTTTGTTACTGTAAACAGTCCATAATGGCCACCCTCACACTCCAGATTCCTAAGATGCCAACCACTCAGCCTCCCCATGATATTATTGCAATTCATGATTACCATTGTTTTGTGACTCACTCAATTTAACCAGGGGTTTCTGTGTGACCATGCATTTATAGATATCTGTCAGAGCTTGGATCGTCTCAGCAGTGGATATTGAACTGAAACTTAGTCAGAAACCATCAAAATCCAATACTGCAGAAGTAAAATGTATAGAAACAAGACACCACTCTGTCATGCTTATGTTATTATTAGTGCTTCTTGTTTAAGATTTCAGTGTGGTAGATAAAATTGCAATTTAATTCAATATTTGAGTTAAGGCTAGAGAATGTTTTTTTTTTCATAGCAATTTACCATATCTTCTGCTTTTGCATGCTTCTGGGCCCTCCATTTACAATATTACCCAAAATCATCATATTTTCTGCATTTACATGCTTCTGGGCCCTCCAACTATAATGTTACATGAAATCTGAAGGATGTTATAAATGCTTATTCTGAAAAAAGCCCAATATCTTAGCTTTTTGTTCTGGTGATATGTAGTATATTTAATAGAACCAGTGTGGAAAATCAGACAACAGAACCAACCAAAATCAGTTCAGGAGGTTCAGAGAGTCCTAACTCATGGCAGTAAACCCAGGAAGGGGAAAGACCAGGAGTGTTGACCTACACCTTCAATCCCATAACTCCCGAGAAAGAGATCTTTCTGTTTCTGTGAATTCAAGACTAACTATGAAATAGTAGCAGGCCACACCTTTAGACTTATTCTGCATGTAAAATCAACTGGGCAAATAAGGTATTTAAGGCATGCATAGAAAGACAGATTCATTCTGTACAAGTGACAAGGAGTGTGGGTGAGGAAGCTCAAAGATAGCTGTGTGAGATTTGACTGGGATCTGTTTCCTCTCTCTGATATTCCAGCTTTTCTCTAATATCTGGCTTTGAGTCTTATTTAATACAACCAGAATTTATGCAACATTACCTCTCCAACTTGAACAGAATTTTCTGATTAAGAAAGCCTTTCTAAATAAAATTACCCCTTTCTTTTAAATGATTGGATCAGCTTTTTTGTTTGGAAACAGGCATGGATATATATAGCAGGCAATTTGCTTTAGGCTGGAACTGGTTTTAGCCTTCATGGGGTGGGCTGGGGGTCTGGATGAACCTTTGGTCATGAGATCAAGTGTAACAGTGGTGACATAAAGACACTGGACTGAACCAGAGGAGAGAGGGTTGGCAGGTAGAGCTCTTGATGGGGCAGAAAACTCTTGGATGGTAAAAGGAAAAGTCATGGCAAGGATTTCAGAAAGAATGAACAGAAGTCACTGGGACAATGTACTGTATGCTACTATCCTGAGAAGGAAACACAGGTTTGAACTGATAAGCCATATCTTGGTAGGTGAGGACAAGGAAACTCTTTAGGGCTGTGGATCTACTCTATGCTGTGCAGAATCCTTCATGTGGAACAGAGGCGAGAAAGAACTGAGTCTGTGTGTAGCTAGGGTTGTCATGATGGCATAGAAAATAGATATAGGGATACCTCATGATGCCAAGAAGATGTGGTATCTGACATGGCAGTGTCTGTTTCTTTCAATGAGCAAGGTGGTCAGAGACATTAACCCTTGAGTTAAAAGGCTATGGAAATTTCTTGTTTTGTGTACCATAATCAGGAAGTTTCACTCTTATTAGGGATATTTAAACCTAAACTTTTGTCTTGGAGATCTCAGAGTTTCACTCGTGACAGATAGGCCTCTATTGCATGAATTATATTTGGTATATAATGGAAACCTGAAGCCAGGTATTGGGGAAAAGATGAAATTTCAGAGAGATTGAGAAACAAAGCAGAACCACTTCTCATCCACCATGCCTTAGGCCTGTCCCTGTGAAATACTCTGATCTAACTTCTCTTCCCTCGGACCACTAAACTAGTGGCTAAGGCAGCTGAAAATCCTCCAGCATTTTTCTCTAGCTCAGCTATCTTATTTTCCTCTTTTCTCATTCCTAAAGTAAAAATTTAATGTTTGGCTGACCCTGGTCTTAATGTCTTGGCTCTGAGTCTGACTCTCTTGATATTCCAGACTATTTTATTAATTATATGTCACCACATATCATCTTCTGGTTTATTAAAACTTATTTATTTATTATTGTATACAGTATTCTGTCTGCAGGTATGTCTGAAGGCCAGAAGATGGCACTAGATCTCATTATAGATGGATATGAGCCAGAATGTGGTTTCTGGGAATTGAACTCAGGACAACTGGAAGAGAAGCCAGTGGTTTTCTTACAATTCCATGATCACAAAGAGCAGGTATTGCTAAAGTTTTGGTGCTTATAAGAAACCAATTCTGCAACACTGAGAAAACAATCCCCACAAAAATATTTCCCAATATTAGAAATTAACATTTAAAACATAATTAGATTTAGCACTATTCATGTTTATACGTATATATACATACATATATAATTATTAGTTTTTTTTTTACTTGCTGGTTCTTTTGTTTGTTTATACATAATGTTTGTTTTCAAGAAAGAGTCTCTCTACATAGTCCTGACTCTCCTGGAACTCATTATGTATACCATACTATCCTCTAAGTCAGACATCTGCCTGCCTGTGGCCCTCAAGTACTGGAATTTAAAATATTTTTTAAATGTTTAAAAAATAACAACACAAAAACTTCCTGAGAAGGTATTAGAAGGGAATATTTATATGCCTGTTCAAAAAAATAACAGACCCATTTGCCTGGCACACACTGTTAATCCCAACCCTTGGAAGGCAGAGATAGGCAGACCTTTGTATATTTGAGGGTAGCTAAATCTACCTAGCCAGTTCCAGGACAATGAGCACTGCATTGAAAGATCAAGCCTAAAAGAAATTAGAAACAAAACCAAAAATAACCTCCAACCTAATACATCCTCGTTATAGCAGCATACAGACTTAAGGTATAATTGTGTCTTCAGTTGGTTCAAAGTGTTATGGTCCCAACCCAGTATGTGTGTCCAACTCAGTGAATCTATGTGTGCTTGTATGTGTGCATATGTCTGTGTGTGTGTGTGTGTGTTTAATAAGACACAGTCTTGTTATGTTACCTAGGTTGGCCTAAAACTCATAGTAACCCTCATTTCTCAACCTCCAAGTTGAACAATCAGAAGCATGGACCATAATTCTCAGCATTTCAAGTTCATTGAAAATGTATGATCAATGTATAATAAATGTTTCTGTGTCCATGTGTGTGTGTTGCCATAGTGGTGAACACATGCAACAGTAAACTTGTAGATGTCAGAGCAAAGGACAATTTTTGGCAGCTGACTCTCATTCAACAGAGAATTCTGTTGAATACACTGAGGTAATCAGATTTGCACAGTGCCTTAGTTAGGGCTCCTATTCCTGTGAGGAGACACCATGACAACTGAAATTCTTATTTTGGTAGCAGGGGTGAGGTATATTTTGGGCAGGGTTTCTTTGTGTAGCCTAGACTGTTCTGGAATAAGTTCTATATACCAGAGAGATATTGCTTCAAAATCACAGAGATCTACCAGCTTCTTATCTCCCAAGAACTAAAATTAAATGTGTGGACACTACTGCTGGCTGTGTATTTACATTTAGACTGTAGACTTCCTGTACTATAGTTTCTGCCATTTTTAAAAAAAAATGAGATGAGGGTGGTGGTTGTTGTGTGATTGCTTTGCCTTTGTCTTGTGAAATTACAAACAGTATAACATCCTAACTTTCTGCTGAACACATCTCATTACAAACTGAATTTCATATACTCAGTATGGACAAGGTGAGATTCAGGATCCATAATTTCAATGTGAGCACTTTGCAGTTTACGCTTTTATTCTAACTGGACCATAACTCATTGTACAATGACCATCTTTGCTGTGAATATTGATCTGTGACTAACAATATTCTCCCCTATGGTGTTTACATTGTAATGCTTCACATCCATATTTTCATAAGTCTGAACATGGCAGTTTGCAAGGCCAGCCTTGAGGGAAAAGGATTTTAATTTCAAGCAGCTCAGGATATGTAAATCCTTATTTCAGAAACAACACTGTGGAAACAAGGTGTGGACTAAGCAGGTTGCTTGATCATTCATCAGTCAATGGATATGTGAGATCTTTTACACTTAAGGTCATGTAAAATGGCAACAAGAACATTCATGGAAGGAGTGTTAGTAGAAAGTCCTGCATTTTACCAAGTGGTGGAGGAACTATTTGAGTGGAGGTACAGGAGAAACAAGATAAAAAGAGGATATCCTGGATATAAGGACATATTGATGGAAGGCGAAATAAAAGGACAAAAGAAATGAAACACTTCTGTGACAATATAACATCATCAATAATATTTGGATTGTTTGGAGCTAGTGCTTGCCTTCAATCACAGGACTTGGGAGGCAGAGGCAGGTGGATCTCTGTGGGTCCATGGCCAGCCTGGTCTAGAGAGCAAGGTCCAGGCCAGTCTCTAAATGTACATGAAAAAAGTCTTGTCTGGAAAACCAACAAACAAAAACAATGTCTATACAAATCAGCCAATAACTTGTGGACTGATTTAAAAAAAAATAACACTGTGTGTTAGAATCACATACTTTGGCTTTCACACTCTTGGAAGCAGAGGCAGTGGATCCCTGAATTGAAAGCCAGTCTAAAGTGTAGAGTGAGTTCCAGAACAGTCACAGCTGCATAGACACACCCTGTCTTTTAAAACAAACAAAGCTACAAGCTGGTTAGTAGATGTAAAAGGGATGGACAATTTGGGGTAAAGTACAGTGCAAGAAAGCCAGCAGAAGTGTGAAGGAATAAATATTACCATGGGTGCCTGAAAAGCCACAACCAGGTCTGATATTTAAAAGCTTTTATAAAAGTACATAGATAAAATATGTACCCATATGTACTCATAGTTTAATTGAAATCATCTAATCTTGGGGAATAATGCTCTGCCCTGGAAGCAAAGACTTTAGATGACGTGCCAGGTGTGTGAAATCTCTCTTTGACTTTTGGGGTTTGATGGTCCCAGGGATTCCCCAAACCATAGAAGTTATTACTATTGGTCTGGTGGATTGCCAGAACTTGAAGACTTGAGGCTATTGCTGGGCTGGAGAAAGGACTGAGAAGTTAAGAGCAACCAAAGGACCCAGACACAATTCCCAGCACTTATAAGGCAGTTCCCATCCATCTGTGTCTATTACTCTAGTTCCAAAGGTTCCTATTCTCTCTGGTCCTTTTCTGGTCTCTGTGGTCACTAGAAATGCATGTGATACAGACATCTATTCAGGCAAACCACCCATAGGACTGTGTTGGAGCAAAATTTTACTCCTTATTAAAACTCATTTAAGTTTCTTGTTCCTGTTAATGCCCACAAAAGCCTTAGATGGCAAATTTGCGTTATATGATTCCTTCAGTAACTCTTTGTTTTCTCAGCTGCTGCCACATGGCTTTCCCATGCCCACAGCTCCCAGCCCCTCTGAGACTCTGGGACTTATCTGGGATAGGTCAGTTATGGCTGGGCGGGGCCAGAACTCTGGAGATTCCGGATCACCCTTCTCCTTCCTTTTCTATTAACCCCAACTAAGAAATAGGGAGAATGTGGAGAAGGCTCACAGTGGATCTTGCTGGAGGTTCTAACCAGTTCAAGGTCTGATATGCCACCACAGGACAGCCAGGCCTGGACCAGGTAAGATTCTAGCATTATAGCCACTTCTCTGATGCCTGTAGCCTTGGAAGTTGGAGCCATCTCTCAGGAGCAGGTGCCTCTTCCCTTTATGATTGTGTGGCAGGAAGCCAGGGAGCCTTGGTCCTTGGAGCTCACTGGGACTCTCAGGCAGTTGTAGGAGGCATCTTGAGCTTTGGCCTTGCTCATTAGATTCAGGATATTTGAATTGTGAACACTGGACAGCATCTGGAAAGTCTTGGAGGAAGGTCCTCATGAGGGACAAGAATCATTTCCCTGGGCCAGAGGATTCTATGGGAGGCCACAAAGGGCTAAAGGAACTTGGCTCTAACTGGGCCTGCCTACACTTTTCCTATGCATTCCTAGGGAGTCATGATGGCTGTGGTGGTTTGAACTAAGTAAACAGTAAAGGGGCCACCCTGTGCATGACTGTAAGGTTCTCCAAATTTCCTGATTTACTTTCCTGGATATTTCAAGAGGAAAAATATCTGTATTTCTGCAAGTGCTCTGGAAAGTTCTCACAAAAGTTCACGGTTATTCACTATTTTTTTTCCTGGCTGTCCCACAAGTCTCTCTATACAGGAAGGACACTGACCTCTAAGTAAGACATTCTACTGCCTCTGTCTTCCTAGTGTTGGGATTAAAATGTGCACCTGGCAGTCACATTCTCTGTAGTCTACTTTTGTTCACTTGAGAAGACACGAAAGTATGGTCATGAATATTTCACAGTACTGTTTGGGGATATGAAGTCCTTGAATATGCATATAAAATCACTCTGCAATAGAATTACATGCTTCCTGAAATAGTAAAGGACTAATAAATTTTAATTTAAAATTTTGAAAGAATAATTTCAGATACCAAAGTTTATAACACACAGTTTGACTAAGTCAAGCAATTCCTATTTTCAAAATAGGACAAGAGGCTAATTTTTAAAATTTATTCACTGATATTTTTAAAACTGTATTTCATTCATACTCACCACAACTCCCCCTCCATCTAGAAATTGCTAATTCTTTACAAAAGAAAGCATGTCTGTATTTGTGGGTGTTCACATGTATCCTTGAATATCTTCTTAATTATAACTGAGATTTAATTCTCCAGTACAGCATTATACAAAATTAACAATGTCAAAAAAGAGATTGATACCATAGTGCTTACTTTACTTATTATAATAAATGTTATACACACAGTGCGATGGGTATTTATTTCTGTTTTTACTGAAATGTAGGAAAATTTAAGCTTCCTCTATAATCTACCATGATAATGACTTCATACAAAAAGAACAGTTCAAAACAAGATAATCTTTTATGTAGTTCCTGCATCTCAATGAAGTTTATTAATATTTCCTCAGTGAACCTGGCATGGAAGTAGGAACTTGCACTATTTAGCCATCCCTCTTTCCAAGTATAGATATCCTCTGAACAAATTTGATACCAGAGTAGCTTTCTGGAGACAGATGGGGGAGGGAGAAGGGAGAGAAAAAATGAATTAAAAAAATGAAATATTTGTATAAATGTATACATACCCAAAATGTAGCTCAAAAATGTGACTTAAAGATGGGGTTGGTTTTCTGGAAAAGATATAATCCTATAGTATTAAACTTATGTTACCTTGTAATAAGTAATATTCTAATAGAGATGTTTAGACTATTTAAATTCTGTGTCTCCTCCCTTACAGGACATGGTATTATTTTAACTTTATATACATTCTCATGCATTTTGACTTAAATATTGTACCTTGATTTATTAATTTTTTTTTAGATTCAAGTTCTGAATTTTGTAACAGCATTTTAATCTAAACAAACATTTAATTTCAAAAAAGCCTTTCTAATAATGATAATAAATTTTGCTCTAAAATGGGTCTAGATTAAAGATACTCTCTGCATACAGATAATATTAAAAAAATCAAGATATTCGTGTTAATTGTTTGAAGCAATTTTTATTTTTTTCCAATTCTAGTTTATATTCTATATGATTTTGTATTTTTCTTCATTTCTCTACTCTTTAAATATATTGTGAAATAACCTTCTATTATGAAAAAGATCTCTGCATTGCTCTTCTGTTTTCAGCTATGTTAATAAAATAAATAGGCCCTTCACCTCTCCCATGAGATCATGTAAATATGAGACCAGGAGATCTCAGAACTGGGAACCTGTAGCCCAGACGTACATACAGCCACCTGCCTGATGCCTTGTGTCCATCTGGAAATTGCATTCTGCCAGGTAGGTGGGAATTCAGTGCTGGTCCTGGGACCCCAATGATGTGTGGGGGTCATCCCATGTGTCATATGACAATGTTTTTTGTGATCTGGACTTGCCTGCCTCTGGACCCTGCTGCCCTCCCAGTCCTGGACCAGCTTGGCAGCCCCAATTCTTGACTACTGACTGGGCTTGGAAGCCTACTTTTGCCCAGGTTGCAAGGTGTCAGCAGACCTTAGGCTAACTGGGCAGCCATAGTGGTGACCAGGGTGGGAAGGGTCAAGTAGGCTTCTGTTGAATTATTGTACTGCCTGCAGGAGGGCTGAGAGGGTGGGGCACTAGAAGGCGATTGTCAGAATAGCCCTGATTGCCACAAGGGGGCAATGCATAAACCCTGATTTCCAAGGTTGTTGAGGCTGTTCCTCTGGGGTCCTCATTCCCCTAGGGTAGCCTGCAGTTTTGCTGCTTTTATCTTCCTCCCTTTCTGTCCCCAAGGTTTCCTCTCCACACTCCCCACCATGAGTCCTGAGCCATGGACCTTCAGCATCTGGCAGGTACCAAAAGCCCTGTATCTCCTGACAGTTCAGTGAAGGATGCCCTGTGGTCCCAGAGCCAAATCTCCTCACTGCACCACGACTACCATACTACAGACCTCCTACTTCCCCTTGCAATTGCTTACTGCCTCATGTTGTCTAGTGTGGTCTTAGCTGCTGGGCGGCCATCTTGTGCTGTGCGATCAGCCATTTGCCTTTTTTTGCTTTGGAAAGGGCAGAAGGAGTTCAGCGGTGTCCCGTGTCCATTGACATTCATGGTGCACTACTGCCATCAAGCTGATCTAGTCTGTCTATCCCGCCAGCAGGGTCCTGTGCCTCTGTGGTCATGGGGCTGGCCATGCTAGGAAAAGAAAACAGTGGTGGCCTCACAGCACAAATGCAGGACTCCAGAGTTCTCCTTGGCCCAGGAGAGGTAGGGAGGAAGCAGGGTCCAGGGTCCAGGCTCTGGATGTCAAGGGGCCTGCCAGGTTGGGTGCAGGAAGCATGGGCTCCCAGGTCCCGGGGCTGCCATTTATGCCTGCAGGACAGGATGTCTGTCTGTGCAGGAGATTCTGCAGGCCAGGCTACATCTGGGTTCAAGTGTGAGCTTGTCCTTCCTGCCCATGAACTCTCCAGCTAGCTCATCTGCAAGCCCTCACCGTCTTTACCATGCCAGCCAGGGAACATGTGGCTTTTGCATGAGCCTACCAGCAGCACCTGGCATTGCTCACTTCCAGAATCCACACAATACAACAAAACACACACACACACACACACACACACACACACACGCACGCACGCACGCATGCACGCGCGCGCGCGCGCACACACACACACACACACACTTAGAGAAGTCTCTGAAATTAACAGAGGACATAATCTGTTCAATAGAACTGGTGTGTGTGTGTGTGTATGTGTGTGTTTCTGGAGGTGTTTATGATGTGTGGGTGTGTGTAGGGGTTATTTTTTTCTTTGAGTCTTGTTGAAAGTGGAAGCTCTTCCCATGAGAGTCCATAAACCCTATCAGAGAGGGCACAATGTGTATCAGTTATGTTTGTCAGCTAAGGGTTGAGGGTGGAACAACATGTTGGCATGTAGGGGAAGAATTTAAGGTCTCCATTCTTCTGATTCAGCCCAGGTGGTCACAAGGTATGGAGTGGTCCTGTCTTGAGTGTGTTATGTCACAGGTTGAATAGGCATGTAGTGTTTCTCTAATTGTGGCTTGGTGAAAGAGAACATTTTATGGGAACCAAAGCAAAGTTGGCAAAATACTTTTATTTTACTTATTTTTGATATTCTTCATCTGGCACCACTTGGAATTGGGTCAAACACACACACACACACACACACACACACACACACTACACACGCACACATCTGATCCCCAGGGTTAGCCCCTTCTAGCCTCAGAGCCAATACCCCCAGGAGGTTTTGGGCAGAGGGAGAGTTGGGAAAACAGAGGTATTGTTGTCTGCTGGAGGCATGGTGAGTGATGGTCTGCTAGTAGACATCTGAGACGATGTCAGCAGTGTGGAGGTGGGCTTTTGGAGACTCTCAGTTCCCACAGAAGGAAGGCTTCCAGTTCAGTAGAGAGTGGATAGCATCTCCCAACAAAACATGGATTTTGTGATGGAACCAGACAGGCCTAGCTGCCCTCGATGACTTGGATGGGACTGAATATAGAAGTCAGGGATGGTGTCAGACAGAAGGACAGGAGGAAGTGGGTGGGGGGGGGCGCAGGTAGGAATGAATGAGATAGAAGGGGCAGGAGAGGAGAAAGAGAATGTATCATGGTTTATGGAGAGTTGATGTTTTCAAGCAGGCTTTGGGCCAAGCACTCCTGTCTTAGGAAAGAAGTTTCTGTTCCATGGATCTAGCCCATGAGGATCAAGATGAAGGCATTGTGAGTGTTTCTTGTGAGGTGGGAATTCACTGAGTTGGACAATGATGCGGATGTGCAGCATGCCCCCTGTGTGACTGTTGATTCTATCTTCTTCTCCAATGGTATCTAGTTTGCATCTCCTTTGTCTCCTTGAATCCCTTTGAAGAGCTCAGGTTGTCATTTGAGACTAGGCCCAGCCAGAGGATTGTGGATGTCCAGAGAGATTACATAAATTTTCCTGTCTGAAAGGGAATTGGGGAATTTGGATTAATGAAAGAGAAGGTTCCTGAGTCTGTTGGATGGTATAGGGTGGGGGTGAGGAATGAGGTCTGCAAAGCTGTGGAGAGGGCCTAGATTGTGACAGAGCTGGAGGTCCCTAAGAATGGTTGCCTGGCAAGCCTAGGAGATGGTTAGGGTTCAGGGACTGATAGGTAAAAGGGCAAGGGAGGAGTGAATGTACCTTCATTTGATGTCTACATGTCTTTGTTTTGTTTTGTTTTGTTTTGTTTTAAACTTTATTTATTTGCCTTGGTGTTTGCCTGTATCTGGGAACTGGAACTACAGACAGTTGTGAACCTACACATGGGTGCTGGGAATTGAATTCAAGTCCTCTGGAAGAGCAGTCAGAGTTCCTAACAGCTGAGCCATCTCTCCAGCCCCATTTGCTTGTCTTTGTATCAGGGTCCTTGTTGACCAGCTTCTTGGGGCAAGGTTGCTGAAATCCTTTTGAGGCCCCTGCACAGGATGATTTGTGACATAATCTATCTTAACCCTATGTAGGTTCTGTGAATGGCAGGAAGACTGAGGACGTTGTTGACACTTCTCTTCTCCCATTAGAACATCTGGACATTTTGCTACAGTTGGAATTCCCTGTCTCTGCCCTCCATCTTTTTCTCTGTTTGGACTTCCCTTTTGTCCAGAAGTTGCCTTTCCATGGGCCATAATGGCTTGTTAATTAACAAATGGTAATTAAATATATTCACAGAATACAGAACGACATCCCTCATCCTATGTAGTCCTTGGGCCTCTGACATAGTTCAATCTTTAAAATCACTTCTTCATCTTGTGTAAGACATAGACTAGGTGTCAGCACACTCTGTGCTGCTGAACCTTATATAACTGCACTTTCAGAGGATCAGACATCCTCCCAGAGGCGTACATGCATGCCAAATTACTATAGCACAGTCTCCAAAGGTAACTGTAAAATCCTTTCTGTCAAATTAACAATGAATAGAAGAAAAATGCTAATATATATCAGTCAATAATTTGTGGGCTGATTTAAAAAAAGCTAACACTGGGTGGTAGATTCACATGCCTTGGCTTTGACCCTCTTGGAAGCACAGGCATGGATTCCTCAGTTTGAGAACAATATCATGTGTAGAGTGAGTTCCAGAACAGCCAGAGCTACATAGATACACCCTGACTTTTAAAACAAACAAAAAGATAACCAGGTGGTTGATAGATGTAAATGGGTTGGACAATTGTGGGGTAAATTACAGTGCAAGAAAGCCAGCAGGAGAGTGAAGGGATAAATATTACTAAGGATGCCTGAAAAACCACAGCCAGGTCTGATATTTAAAAGCTTTCATAAAAGTACATATATAAAATATGTACTCATAGTTTAATTGAAATCAGCTAATGTTGGAGAATAATGCCCTGTCCTCAAATTAAAGCCTTTAGATGAAGTCCCAGTAGGGTGAAATCTCTCACTTTTGGGGTTTGATGGTCCCAGGGATTTCCTTGGTTTCCAAATTTAGTAGATGGTTGCTTAGGCTTCTCCCCTGGTGTCCGGATTGGTACCAATATCCAACTTCCCTAACAACCCTGGGGCAGCAATTATTGAGAGGTATAAATAGTTTTGTCTTGCTAATAAAATGTAGGATAGAAAGTGAATTAGCTACAACACTTTGGACTCACCAAGATAGGATAGATAAGGAGTACTTTCTCTGAGTTTGTAATGTTTAAAGGACTAGACATCCTTAATTTAATTTAATTATTGCCTGTTTGTATGTGTATTTATTTATTGTTTTTATTGTGTGTAGTTTTTTACATTAGTTAAAACCTTCAATTTTTATTAGACAAAAGGGGGAATTGGATGACAATTTGATGGTATTCTGAAATTTAAAGCTTAGCTGGAGACCAGAGGGAAGAGCTAGACACTAGATAACCATAGAGGCCAGGCAGTGGTGGCACACACCATTAAACACAGCACTGTGGAAGAGGAAGCAGGAAGATCAGGTATTCAAGCCTGTTTGTGGAAGCACACACCTTTAATCCCAGCACTTGGGATGCAGGGCTTTCATCCAAGGAAGGGGAGATGCATGCCTTTTTCTTAACATTAGCAAGGTAGACACAGGAATCTAAGACAGGTAGACATAGGATCTCATGTGCCCATTTTAGTCTGAGATTTTCATGGAGGCAAGGAGTCTCAGTGTGCCTGTTCCTTTCTTCGCTGACCTTTCAGCTTTCACCCTTGGTATCTGACTCTGTGTTTTTACTATTAAGACTAATACACACACAGTAAACTAATGAAAGCATATTGTGAAAGTGCTATAGTAAAACACTTTTATTTGTTTGTAGGTTGAAAAAATGAATAAAATGTAATAGCTTTAGAAACCAATATTAGTTACTGAGTTAAAGCCTTCAAGTTTTTTCTTATACCCTCCACTTTTCCCTGTCCTTCCCCTGATCCCAGTCATCCCTCAGCTTCTCACCATCCTGTCTGCCCCCATCCATTCCTCATGATCAGTTTGGTCTGGCATATCCGGTTGAGGTAGGTCGAATCCCTCTACCCCATATCAAAACTGAGCATGGTGTTCCTCTGTAGGGAATGGTACCTGAGAAGTTAGTTCATATGCCAGGAATAAACTCTGGTCCTACTGTAAGAGGCTCCACAAACTTCCACTGTGAAATATCATCTACCTTTGAGTGTTTATTTCCATACTTGAATTAAACTTCACTGAAGGTCTCCTCATCATGATCCTAATTCCTTTGCTCACATACTCTCTCCTCCCACTTTTCAGCTGGACAATGAGTTTGACATGGTGCTTTGAAATGTACCTCTGCTTCTGTCTTCATCATTTGTTGGATGATGGTTCTACAATGACAATTAGAGTGGTCATTTCTTTACTTATACGGCAACCTCTCCAGTATTGCTTGGAATCCCAGTCAGGGACATCTTGTGGGAGATAGTGGTGCCCTCTATCAAGATATACATTTTTTGTTTCTCCATCTCTGTTGCTCCTTCTACTCAACCATCTCAAACACAATTACTAAATGAGACCTCTGGGAACTGAGAAGCATCTGTAAGACAAAGGATAGAATCAGTAAGTTCATTGACAGCCTACAGAATGGGAAAACAATCTTCACCATTTCTATAGCTGATGGAAAATTGACCTCTGAAATATATAGAGAACTCAAGAAACTAGAGGCCCAAAACTCAAATAATCAAATTTAAAAGTTGGGTTCAAAGCTAAATAGTGAATTCTCAACAGAACAATTATAACTGGCAAAAAGACACTTAAAGAATTGTTCAACATCCTTAGGCACCAGAGAAATGCAAATAAAAAACACCATGAGATAGCAATTTACATGTGTCAGAATGGCTAAGATTGAAAACACAGATGAAAGCCTATGCTAGAAGGGAAGTGGAGCCAAGGGTACAATCCTCTATGGCTGGTAGGAATGCAAACTTGAACAGTCATTTTTGGAATCAGTAGGGCAGTTCCTCAGAAAACTGAGAATCAATTTACCCAATAATCCAGCATTACCACTATTTGGCATATTCAGTGGATGCACATTCGTGCCCCCAAGGGCATCAGCTCAACTATATTCAAAACAATATAGCAGTCAGAACCTGGAAACAAACTAAATGTCCTTCAACTAAAGAACAGATTTTAAAAGAATGTGGTACATGTACACAATGGAATACTATGCAGCAGCTAAAAAAATGACATCCTAAAATTTTTAAGCAATTGTATAGATCTGGAGAGTATCATCCTGAGTGATGTAGCACAGGCCCAGAAAGATAGACATCATATGTATTGATTCATAAGTGGATCCTGCTGGGAATGTGAAATAGGGAAGACCTACTGAATAAAGTGGGATCATTTAGGGTTAATGAGCATTGGGTGGTGGAAAAGATCATGAGAGAATAAACATTACCACATTTAGAGCACTCATTCATGTATTTTTAAACTACTCTATTTACCTTTGGTAGATTATCTAAACTAAACATAGTCATTGTAACTTAAATTTAGAAAGCTATTTTGTGGTGACATTGGAACTACCAAGCTAATTTTCAAATGTTATGTTATATGAATTGATATTCATATTTCTTGTCCATTTAACCCAACAGCAAGTTATCTCCATGCCCAGCAGCATTATGTTGGTATGCAAATCTAGTATTTTCAAGGGCCTCAAAAGACAACAGAAAATTCAAAAAAGTAAATGAAAAGTGTATGAAGGTTATGATATGTGGTTATATGCAGATAAATATTGTGAGTTATTCAGATACCACCTTACACCTGTCAGAATGGCTAAAAGATGACAGCCTATGTTGGAGAGATTGTGGAGCAAGGGGAATACTCCTCCATTGTTGTTGGGAATATCAGCTTGTTCAGCCACTCTGAAATGCAGTATGGAGGTTTCACAGAAAACTGGGAATCTCCCCAAGTATCTAGCAATTCCACTACTGGACATATACCCTAAAGATATACATTCGCATGCCTGCTATGTTCATAGCAGCATTACTCATAATAGCAAGAAACTGGAAACAATCTAGATGCCACTCAACTGAAGAATGGATTAACAAGCTGTGGTACATCTACACAATGCAGTAATACTCAGGAGTAAGAAAAAAATTATATCCAAAAATTTGCAGGCAATAGGAAGGATTTAGAGAATATCCTGCTGAGTGAGGAATCACAACCCAGAGAGATAAGCAGGGGATGTACTCACTCATTAGTTGTCTTTAAACAAAAAGCAAAGCATTCCCAAGCTACAAATCACAGCCACTGAACATCTTGGGATCTGAAACAACTTGGACCAGCAGATTGGAGCCCATTCTCTCCTGAGGAACACCTCACCCAGTCTTGATGTTGGGATGAGGAAAGTGGATCTGCCTGAGGGGGATGCTGAACTAAGCCACCTTGAGACCTTGGGAACTCCTGCCCTTCCTGGGGACTAAATAAAGGGATGGGAAGAACACAGAGTAAGTGGGAGGGGCAGGAGGGGGAAGGGAATTTGAACAAAGGGATTCATGGTTAAAAGTGAGACTTTATTCAGAAATAAATAAAAAATAAAAAAAAATTGAAAATAAGAATGTGAATAGTGCATGCAGAGCCACTAACAAGAGGCATATTGTGCCTTTAGGGGAATTATATATCCTTCCAAAAGCAATCCAAACATGTAAATGTTATAGGACCCAACACTTAAACTTAGACCAAAGAAAATTGTTTAAGGTCATAGGGGCTACATCCTGGAGTCCAACCGTGCCTGTGTTCTGAATCTCTTAACTTAACCAAAAGCAAACAATAGTATGTGAAAAACAGCTTGCATCTGTATTATAAGCCATTGATGTTTCTTGTCCTTGTTCTCTGAAATACATTTTTTTGTATAATGATTATTATTGGGAATGATCTTCTCTAGATGCTCAGGGACTTACATTGCAGAAAGTATTATTAAGCAATCAAGAGCTGTATTTCAGAATACTGGAAGTCCTTCACCGAAGTTGTCACAAATTGACTGGACAATCCCAGGTATACTGATCTTAAAATGCAGGATAACATATGCACTATCAATTTCAGTCACCATCCTCACCATGAAAACAGTATTCCTTGTCCTTTACCTATGAGAGTAAGCAGTGATTGCCTGGTCCCCACAGTATCTAAGGAGCAATGTTCTGGATAACACGTTCTCTTCCAGTTATGAGGATCAAACTGACTTCATTGTATCACTGATGTTCTCCTGAATGCATGTCCGGACCTGGTGCATGAGGGCCATAGAGCAGTCTCCCAAGCAGTCCTCTCCTAGTCATGTTGTCCCTTTAACAGTCCTTGTCAGGGCCATTGACTGTGTGCACCAGACTAGCTAGCACTCTTGACCTAAGGAAAAGGAGAGGGTCCTCAATGTTCCTCCTCATCCATAAAGCTTGGATGTGTGCCCTGATATTGCATGCAGAACAGCAAGGTGAGCATGTCACTCCTAGCTCTTGCAGGCCCGAGGACACCCATCCAAGTATCCCTTTCCTCCCCTGCAGTCTGGAGGAAAGCCATCCCAGTGTCCCACTCCATCCTGTGCAGGCCTGAGGCCAGCCATCTATGGTACCCTCTGAAGCTCTGCTTGATGCTTTTTTTTTAATTTTCCAAATCATTTTGTTGAAATGTACCAAGATAAATGAGCAGCACAAATGTATGAACAGGGAGAAAGAAATCACACATACAGTTATCTGAAAAAGTGAAGGTTAATCTTGGGAGATACAAGTTCCCCTCTCCTCCTCCAGAGTTCCAGCATTTCTGTTGTGGTTAAGCCACTACAGACCTAGCATTTACAAAGAAAAGAACTGCAAAAGTAAATCACAACAACAAAACCAAAGAAAACCAACAGCATAATGGAAGAGTCGCTCTGCTGCCTGATGTGCTCTTCCCAGCATCTAATTAGGAGGCATGCTGAGCGGCGGAGGAGCACAATGTCAGAGTGTACGGGTACGGGCTTTTGGGGAGTTTCATCTGGTAATGGTTCAGGAAGCCCAAGGTCTCCAGCGTGTCACTCTTAGAGTCCCACTCCAGCAGGCATGAGGAGCTATGCTCACTTTTGCCTGAAAATACTTTCAGAGATGTTGGCTGCTTCAACTCCCAGCTCATCACAGATCTTGAAAAAGTTCTCCTAGGTCACCTCCAGGGGAGCATTGAAGAAGTGCAGTACATTGCTGGGGTGCTGAATAAGATTCTTAGCTGAATGTTCTGGGGTGGAGAAGCTATTGTTCCTTGACTCTCTGAAGTCTTTGTAGCTGCAGGAGCCATATTCTAGCCAATAGGACTTCCCGGGCATAATGGCAGGTTGCTTGGAGACACAGACATTCATCTTCTGCCCAAACATGAAACTGTTGTTAAGGTGAGTAATGGCTCAGTCCACAACATAGCCATCAGCCATCTACACCATGGCGGCCACCAGCTTGCTTTTCATAAATTTCACCTTCTCCACATTGCCATACAAGCAGAAGACTTTAAAGACTCAATCACAGTTCATCTTAGATTGATCCAAGCCATAAACCATGAGCACAGGGCTGACAGCTTGGGAGCCATAGTCGGGTAATAGAGGAGGGGGTGGGGGATGGCCTTACTGGGGGCCATAGTGTCTTGGGCCCTGACGGTGTCCCCCCACAGGTGGGCCCACCATTCTCCCTTCCTAGTGAGAGGGGGTGCATAGCCCTCATCATGGTAATGTCTGTGGTACCCACCAGGGGGCCCTCCTGGGGGGTGGGAAGGAAAGAGAGGGTGGATGGTTGAGAATTTTTGCAGTAGACAAAGGGCAGACTGGGTCACATGAGCCATGGGAGTCCATGGAAGGGAACCCCCTGCCCTCACCATATTCTGCAGGATGATCTCCCAGGAGAGGGGCCTGCCACTGGGGTTTTTTGGGATTACTTCCAGGGTCACCTTGTCCACTGAGGTTGGGGTTTTTGTAGTCTCAAATATCTTGATCATTCTTTTTTTTTAATTACTTTTTATTGAAAACTGCACTGAATGCTAAATGTCCACCTTCACAATAAACAAATACAGTAATGGTAACTCACACTAAAACAAAACATACTTCTGATAGCCATTAGTTTCTGTTTGGGACAACTTTAAAGTTTTTCTTTTGTCACAAAAACAGGAATGTACCTATACAAAGGCTCAAAATAGGCCATCTTTAAAAACAAAAAGGCAATGATTCACAAAAGACTATGTTCAGAACATGTAACTAGCTGATACAAATCTAATAGGATTTGTTAAAATCAGTCACATCTAATAGCACATCTGAAGTGTTCTTGTATAAAATATCACGTGAAGAAAAGAATTTATCAATGTCAAAAAAGTGGGTTTGTTCATAAACAATCTGACAAGTTACCATAAAAAATGTTTCCTGAGACATAAGGAAATGCAACATTGTTCTTCTTGAACCCTTCTTGTCCAAGACTTTCCACTCAATAAAATAGCTGAGGATTTGAAACTGAGAAAATGTATTTGAGTACAAACAGCTTGTGAAACTTAATATTTTTTCTTATTGTTCTTTTCTTTTTTTTAATTTTTTGTTTGTTTTTGCATCATCGGAGGGTTTACGGAAATCAAAACCAACTTTGCCTGCTCAGCTTTGAGAGACACTTCTATACAGGAGCTTTTACTTCTTCAAGCCTGTGCATGTAGATGTATTCACAGACAAACAATGTCTTCCCCATCTTGTCTTAATCTTCCTGCTGGCAAAGGAGGCAATCAGCCCCTGGAGACCAAAGGAACTAGTCTTTATGGGGATTTCCTCTCAATTTTTTTTCTTTTTTTATTAACATTTGGAGCTCTTGATGTAACACTTTAGAGCAAGTTGCTCAGGACCTGCTGGGCTCAAGGGACTGATAACGAAAAGCTCCATTCTTTGTGATTTGATGCACAGATGAAAACTTAACATAAATAACAGAATTTGGTCATTAATCACATCCCAGTCTTTCCACAATTCCAGAAGCAGACACCATCTTAGGTATTCTAGCTTTTTTAGCTTTGACTGTAACATCAGTGATGCCCATGATCATCTTTAAAGACTGCCAAATCCTTTTCTTAGTTCATCTATTTTTGACTGTCTCTTGATCCCAAGTTTATCGGAATGATTACCTTCTAGCATTCTCTGCTATTGCTCATTGGGGTGCTCTCAATTGTCCCCATGTTTTGTGGACTGATTGGGGGAGGGAGCTTGGGAAGGTTGTGCCACTGTGGGGAGGTTGTGAGTCACAGGGATGTCTCCAGGGATGATCCCTTCCATAGCTGCAGGAAGTCCTCTTGGAGCCACATCGACAATGCCTGGTGGATACCTGTATGTGTCACCATTGAGCTCTGGATGAATTGCTTGCTGATCAATAACTGACCAAGGAGCTGAAGTTATGAAGAATTCTTTATTGACACAGTTTCACAAGCATTCTGGGATGCGACTTGTGATTGCTCAGCAGATCTCAGTGGCAGTTGCTTCCCTCATCTCTAGTGATGCTTGTTCACTGTACCAGGCTGTGTGTGGCATGCAGATGAGATTTGGTGCATCTTTCAATGGACCCTGAGTGAAACTAAAGGGCTCAGACTCGTGCACATCGAGGGCTGCTCTTGAAGTGCCTGAGCTTTGGCTTTTTCATCCACTAGACCACCTCAGGCTGCGTTCACATGGAATGTTCCTTGCATTGGGAAAGTTACCTGCCAATGAACTCTGACCACCTCATGCATATATACCAGTATACATACAAAAATAAAAGAGGGAAACAGCTGAGGAACTTTCAGGGAAAGGAACTAAACCCTGCAAAGGTAGCCAACTGTCAAATGAAATGGACTGTGTATGGAGCCTCTTGCAGTAGGATCACACTATGTTCCTGGTGCATGAACTGACATCTCATAACCCATTCCCTACAGAGGAACACCTAACCCAACCTTAATATTGGGATGAGGGTTGGACCTACCTCAAATGGATACACCAGACTGAACTGACCCACCATGAGACTTCTTGCCCTCTTTGGAGAAAAGATGGGAGATGGGGTGAGGGGAGGCTGAGAGAGGACTGGGAGAGGGTGGGAGGGGTAACAGTGGTAGATATGAAAAAAATTTTAAATAATAAAAGAAAAAAAAAGAGTGATAAAGACTATGTTTTTAAAAATATGTAGGCAGAAGTTTTTGTCCTGCCAACTCCTGCAGCCATTCACTCCTAGAAAAATACGCAGAAGCTTATAGTAATTATGAATGCTACGCCAGTAGTTCAAGCTTACTACTAATTAGCCCTTATACTTAATTTAACCCATAATCCTTATCCATGTTTAGACACATGGCTGGGTAACTTTTCTCAATAAAGTATTCTCATCTTGCTTCTTCTGTATCTGCCTGGTGACTTTTGACTTCATCCTTCCTCTTCCTAGAATTCTCCAAGTCTCACGTGCTTCCTGCCTGGCTACTGACTAATCAGAATTTTATTAAACAAATGGAAGTCAAAAATCTTTACAGTGTACAAGAGCATTATCCCATAATAAAAGTACATTAAAATCTCTTCTTAAGTCACTCCAGTCAAGCACGGGTGGCACATGATTTTGGTCCCAATACTCTGGAGGCAGAGGCAAACAGATCTCTGTGAGTTTGAAGTCACCCTGGTCTACAGAATGAGTTACAGAATGCCAGGCTTACACAGAAAAAAAAGTAATAATAAGTTAATCAATTAATGAATTGTAATTTTGCTTCACAATATATAAATAAGAAAGTGACTGAATGAAAAAATAGCTAGGTATGGTGAAAGACTACTATGATCCCACCACTCAGGAGGCAGAAGGCACATGAATTCAAGGTTAGCTTGTGCTATGTCCTAGGACCTTGTCTCAAAAACAATAACAAAAAAAATGAAATAAAGAAACAAACAAAAACAAGAATTAGTGGTATAGCTTAGTGACGGAGTGCTTGCCTGGTATGTGCAAAGTACTGGGTTCCATCATCAGCACTGGAAAAACAGTTCATGAGAAGGAAAGTATAGGAGCAGTATTTGAATATAAAATTTTAAATGAGAGAGATAAGAAAAAGAGAGACACTTGTGAGAAAGTGAGACACACCCAAGAACATGGGGGTGGGCTTCTCAAGGAGGAGTTGCCAAGGTAAGAATATTGTATTTTGGTCATGAGACATAGTAATTGGTATGGAATTAGCACCTATTACCTGTATTTAACTAGCATTATTTTTCTACCTCTGGCTTCAAAAATGTGTTCTCAGGCAGCATTATGAATTCCTATGTATTCCAATCTGGGGTTTGACTGAGATAAAAGCAATCTGAGAGATTGCATAAAACACAGACAAACACTAAAAGCTGGAGAAATGATGTGCAAATTAGTGGTGGCTATGTTTTCAGTAGAACCTATATTATACTATTATTAATTAAATTATTTCCATAGTGTGTTCCTTCAACTATGCAATGTACATTGCACTGTGTCTAATGTAGTCCATAGTACCAAGCGCCATATTAACTTTGTCAAGGAATTAGGAGAATCAAATTCATATATGCTCAGGAGCAGACACATATAAATCCACAATGTTTACACATCAGAGTTGCTCAAATTCTTCCACAGTCCCATTCAAATTGTTTTATTCTCTTTAGCAACTGTATGTATTCCTGGTTTCATTTCTGTACATAAGTAGTTCATATGTTCAAAGAGTTTAGTGTATGACTCTTTTAGATTCAATGTAAACAATGTGAAAATTGTCCATAAAGTAATTGGTTTGCCTTGACGAAAATATAAATGACTGCAGAAATGTCAAGTAGCCTGTGATAGGTACTTTAAAAACACAGATATTGTGCTGGAGAGATGGCTTAGCAGTTAAGAGTACGGACTCTTCTTCTGGAGGACCTGAGTTTGATTTCCAGCATCCACATGGCAGCTAACAACTGTCTGTAATTCCAAGATCTGACACCCTTACAGTTATACATGCAGGCAAAACACCAATTCACATTAAATAAAAATAAATATTAAAAAAATACAGATATTTTAACTGGTAGGTTTCTTTTTTGGATAGAG
>PVIH01022767.1:0-26387 GCA_004025045.1 Sigmodon hispidus | reverse complement strand
ATATCTGTGAGTATTGGGAACCAAAATAACATACTTTGTAAAAGCAAATGTGCTGAGTCACTTCTTTGGCCTATTTAGCTGCTGCTTTCATAAAGCATTCATTCCTGTTCACTAACCCAGTCCAACTAGGAATATAGAATACATAGAAATATCATTGAACTTGGTTAGCATCAGCCCAGTTATGCACAATGGTGTCAGTCAAATAAGAAAACTATCCTCAGAAAAGCATTACAGGTACCTGTGAGAGCTAGTTTTTTGTCAACTTGAACCTGATATAAGTAGAAATCATTTGTGGAGAGCATATCTTCATTAGAAAAATATTGCAAACCTAGATGTCCCTCAACTGAAGAATGGATTAACAAACGGTGGTACATGTACGCAATGGAGTACTACTCAGCTGTAAGAAAAAATAATATCCTAAAATCTGCAGGCAAATGGATGGATTTGGAAAATGTCCTCCTGAGAGAAGTATCACAAACCCAGAAAGATAAGCAGGGGATGTACGCACTCACTAGTGGACTCTAAACAAACAAACAAGAAAAAAGGCAAAGCATGCCCAAGCTGCAAACCACAACCACTGAACAGCTTGGGATCAGAAACATCTTGGACTGACTACTTGGATCCCACTCCCCCTAGAGGAACACCTGACTCAGTCTTGAGGTTGGCGGAGAAAACTGGATCTGCCATGAGTGGAGACTGAACTAAGCAATATTGGGATAGTGGGACCTTGGGACTGCCTGCTGCCTGCCCAGGGAGGGAATGGAGAGTTGTGGAGAAGAGAGAATGACATGATGTGGTGGGAGAGGAAGGGACCTTGAATAAGGGTATACAAGGATAGAAGTGTGACTTCTTTGTTCATAATAATAAAATTAAAAAAAAGAAACAAAATCCAAACAACTCCAAGCATTGGTGGTTTGAACAAGAAGCACTAACCTAGCTAATAAACTTTCAGACTGGCTGCTTCCTTCTGGGCTGTTTTGTTTTATTTTTCCATCTGAGGGTGGTAAATCATCCAAATCTGACTAGCTGTCAATTGCATCACTCAAATGGACGACCACAGCTGAGGATGCTGGAGTGGATTATCAACACATCTTCCATCAACTTGTGCCGGGCTTATTAGACAGCAACTGACTTTGATTGGCCACCAAGAGCCCCAACGTGCAAGCACTTTAAATGTCTCTGTGTGATATTTTCTAACACCTAATTGTTCAAAACAAGACAGGTTGCCACTGTGGGTGAGAATGGTTGTGTTCACATGGTGTAGCTATATGTACATATAATATTAGAATGTGAAAAGGGAAACAAAAAGTGATGTTATTTGTATCTATTACAGTAGAAAAAACATTTTTCAAGTGAAATCTTCAATGGAACTCCATTTCCTAAGGTAGATGTTCTCTGAAGAGTGCTTGGGTGAAGTGCCTTTGGCTATCCCAGGCATAAAGAAAATACCAGGATTCTCAAAAGTAGGGTGTGAAATACCCAGTCATGTTAAAATCCCTTACTGTGAAGGTTAGAAATCTGTGACTTGATTACTTAGGGTCATTAAATAGGTCTTCAAACAAACCTCTGAATGATACAGCTAGAATATATTACTTGTATGAATTGGGTGCGACCAGCAAAAACAGCTTAGAAAATTTCATAATGTTTAATGACTTTGCTTCTCCAAGATGGAACTTAAAAGAATATGAAAAGAGAGAGAATGGTAACCTATAGATTATAAAGAGACTGGGGGAAATTTTCACCAATGTCACAACATATAGGTCTTATTTTGACATAGGCCCAAATAAATTGTTTTAAGAAGTAAAACAATTACTTACAAGATGATCGAGGAAATGAGAATACTGACTGAATATTTCATGAAATAAAGAAATTACTGTTAGCATATTTAAGTATTTGATGGAATCATTTCTGAAATTGTAACATTAACATTTTGGCATAAAAGAGTCATAATTTTATAAAGAATCTTAATTTATAGAAGCAGTGCAGAACATTCCCAGGTAAATTGTTATACCATCTAAGATTTTCTTCCAGGTAAGTCTAGACAAAAGGAACAGTGACTGGGGTGGCTACAGTACTTGTCATTTCCACATTGTCTGCTAACTTCACTGTGCCTCATCTACAAGGTTGTCCAACTACAAGCAGAGGGAAATGGGCCTCACATCCAAGACTGACAGGCCAGGTTTTGCCCAAGAAGTGGAACAGTAAACGAAAAATTTGTCTAAAGTTTTCCTTCTCCTAGGCAGCTTATTTCCTTGAAGTTTGAAGTAGATAAAGAAAATTAATTCAGGAGGGGAGATAGTGCCACAAACCAGCACTGTCTTTAAAATCATCATGCTACACATATTTCCACACTGATTCACTATTTTGAAGCCTCCATGTGCTGTCTGACATTCTTCTGCAGAAGAAATAAAACACAGCCAGTTTTATTTCTGGCAAAGTATCTGTGTAGTTTAGTTGTCTTTTGATACAAATTTATCTAAAAGAAGGATTAATCAAAATTTCCATTAAGCAACAGCATACTTTATCTGGTTTGTTGGAACTACACTCAACAGCAATATATAAGCAGGGGATGTACTCACTCATTAGTGGACCTTAAGCAAAAGCATTCTTATTTCATTGAAATAGGGGAACTCTATAGCATGAATGTCTTGGATCTTGAGCTTTCCTTACAATGATACTATTTGGAACCAGTATCCACCTGTATTTGGTCTCATAAAATTCCACTGAATTTACTACTGTGCCGTCCACTTCTGAGAATTAAATACAATGAATAAATGAGAAAAAAGATATAGAAACATCAAAAAAGGAAAAGAAAAATATTGCAAACAGTCTGTCTTGTGGGAAAGCCTGTGAAAATATTTTTTGATTGATGATTAATGTGGAATGACCCAAACATGATGTGCTGTGCCAAACTTATACTGCTGATCTTGGATGTTATCAAAAAATCAGAGTAAGCAAAGCATAAGAAGGAAGACAGTAAGCAACATTTCTCTAAGTAAACCACTTCACCTATGTATTTTGGGTCATGGAATTTTTATCACAGCAATAGAAACACCTACGCAGTGCCTATACTTAAGAGTTAAATGTGAGTGTTTATGGGTATTTCACCTGTTATAATGCTTTCTGAACAGAAAACTATGGTGTGCTAACAGTGTGCACAAAACATAAGCAACTTTTCATATATGAACATGAAACCTCAGTAAAACTGTTGGCTCTGCGTGAATTCTAACATGAAAGAATACTGTGACATTGGGATACACAGGTGTTTAGCATATCCTTCCAGAGTCTCAGTGTGTTAAAACCACCATGAGGCTTTCTGTCCCAGTGCCACATGTCACCATTCCTTGTCAAATTCTATAAAGGACAGACAACTTAAAAAAGTGGGATATGAAAATATCTACAGCTTTTGTCCAATTATATGTAAAAGCTTTTGTGTAACTTTTCTATTAACTTGGTCAGTTCATCATATCTAACTACAGTATAATCTGTCCAAGCATATTTAGCTCTAACTGGGCTTTGCTCCATGAGTTGACTGAACTCCCATCCTTGTTCCTCTAGATTTAAATATATGTATTCAGATGGGTTTGTAAATATATTTAAAAGAATATTCATAGGTCAGCATATCTCATCTATGAATTGAAAGCATTTTGTAGGTAGGTAAATAAAACAAGGTCTTAGGCTACTATCTCAATCACAAGTAGAATTAAAAGGTAACACCAAGGGAGTATCCACTGCTCAGTTTTCAAAGGGAATGCAAATTTGTGTTTGGATCTAGATGCTTAAGAAATACCTAAAGTATTAGCAAGGCCTAATGCAGTGTGATAAGATTAATTTACTGTCAACTCTATGTCTCTAACCATTTAGGACACTTTTTATACCAATGGGCCTGGTTGGGCCAGCTGGTGAAGGTGTTTGGTGTAACTCAGGACCAGGCATTGCCAGCTGTGCCTGCCTTTTCTGGTTGTGACAGATGCTTCTCCTGAGCTGCAGCTGCAGTCCTTTCACTGTCTCTTAATTGAGGGCAACCTGGGCGCCAAGAGGGCCTCAGAGTAGGCATAATATGTCCATCCCAGGGTTTATTTTCCAGAGGAGAAGTTTACACAGCTTACTCTGGGAGGATAGTTGGCTATCTTATTGATGATCTTGTTTTTTTATAACCTATCCTGCTTTACTCCATATCCATCCTGTTCTATTCATTTCATCTAATAGTTTTATGGTTAGCCACATACTAAGTTTCACTCAGCTCCCTTGTCCAGCAAAGTCCAAGTATTTTGCACAGTAAAAGGGAAGCAATATGTCTGATATTGAAAGGTGTGTCCTTATTCCCAGAGAAACCTGGCTGCCCAGTCAGAGAAATCAGAACAGTGGCTTAACTGGTTCCCACTACAGGGCATCTAGTTCCTCCAGACAAAAGAGGCCTTTGGCAACTACCTGTACTTCCCTGTTTCCCACTTTTTGTAACTTTTTTGCTGGACATTTGGTAAGGCTTTAAGACACTCCAAACTAATACATACACAGTGACGAGTCCATTATCTGTTTTACATGAATATGCCTTAATTTATGACAGTTCTAAATTTATGCTATTATTTTTCAGTGTAAAAAGACAAGAATATCTCCAAGGCTTCCCTGGATATTGGATGAAGGAGCAATCCCTTCATTTAGATGTAGGAAGCATCACCCTGGTTTAAACTGCACTACATTGAAAATAGTAGTTTTTATTTTAATGTAACAACATAACTCATCATAACTTGTAACATATTTTGAAGAATCAGTCTACTAAAAACAATTCCTGATATGTATCCATTGATATCCAAATAGGAGTTGTAAAAACTGTTTTCAGGACTTTATTTCTCAATCATATTCATTGTTTCTATTTTCCACTTGTCATAGGTCATAGTAAAATAACCCTAGGCCTGTACTATGTGACTTTCTGTCTACACTACAGAGCAAGATGATAAAAGTGTTACAGATGTAGGTATTTTCTTCTTGTTGGCTTCAGATAAATTTGCATGAAAGGAAGAAGCAGCAAAAGAGGAGAACTAGATTGACAAATTTATCATTTTGGTTCAACTTCATTTTTCTGTCTAAAACTTGAGATAATTTCATGGTGTCATTTCAAGCTTTACACTTCAATATCTTTATTTTAATCATTCAACTGTCTCAATGTTTTTTTTTTCCCCTCGTGTCTTTAGTCTATACTATTTGGGAAAGTATTAGACTCATTTTTTTGATATTTCTTCCCATTAACAAAGAAGTTTAGCTAATGCTTTTGGGGTGTGAATGTGCATCTTTAGGGTATATGCCCAGTAGTGGTATTGCTGGATCCGTGGGGAGACTGATTCTCACTTTTCTGAGAAACCGCCATACTGCATTCTAGAGTGGCTGCAAAAGCTGACACTCTCACCAACAATGGAGGAGTGTTCTGCATGCTCAGCATCCTCTCCAGCATACGCTGTCATATGTGTTTTTACTATTAGCGATTCTGACAAGTGTAAGGTGTTATTTCAAAGTTGTTTTGATTTGCATTTTTCTGATGGCTAAAGATGTTGAACACTTTTTCAAGTGCCTGTCAGCCATTCGTAATTCTTCTGCTGAGAATTCCCTTTTTAGTTCTGAACCCCATTTTTCGATTGGGTTATTCAAGGTTTTGGGCTCTAATTTCTTGAGTTCTGTATGTATTTTAGAGGTCAGTCCTCTATTACTTGTAGGGTTGGTGAAAATCTTTCCCCATTCTGTCAGCTGTTATTTTGTCCTATTGGTTGTGTCCTTGGCTTTACAGATGCTTCTCAGTTTCACGAGGTCCCATGTAATGATTGTTGTTCTTAGTGTCTGTGCCACTGGTGTTATATTTAGGGAGTGGTCGCCTGTGCCAATTCATTGGAGGGTATTTTCCACTTTATTTTCTATCAAGTTCAGTGTGGCTGAGTTTATGTTGAGGTCTTTGATACACTTGAATTTGAGTTTTGTGCAGGGTGATACGCTTGGATCTATTTGCATTTTTCTACACACTACCTACCAGCTATGCCAACACCATTTGTTAAAGATCCTATCTTTTCTCCATTGAATATTTTAGGCCTCTTTGTCAAAGATCAGGTGTTCATAGCTTTTTGTGTTAATGCTCAGATCCTGGATTTAATTCTATTGATCCACATGTCTGTTTTTATGCCAGTACCAGGATGTTTTTATTAATGTAGCTCTATAGTATAAATTGAAGTCTGGAATGGTGATGCCTCCTGTGGTTCTTTGGTTGAGCAAAATTTTTGGGCAATGCTGGTTTTGCTGTTATTCCAAATGAAGCTGAGTATTGTTCTTTCAAGGTCCGTAAAATATTGTGTTGATATTTTGATGGGCAATGCATTGAATCTGTAGATTGCTTTTAGTAGAATTGCCATATTTACCATGTTGATCCTATCTATCCAGGAACATGGGATATCTTTCCATTTCCTGATGTCCACTTCAATTTCGTTCTTCAGTGATTTAAAGTTTCTCTGTTGAGTCTCTCTCTGGTTGACCTATCCAAGGGTGAAAGTGGGGTATTGATGTCTCCCACTATTAGGGTATGAGAATTGATTTGGGATTTGTGTTTTAGTAGTATTTCTTTTACATAGATAGTTGCCCTTACATTAGGGGCATAAATATTCAGGATTGAAATCTCATCTTGATCATTTTTTTCTGAGATAAATAATTAATATCCATCCTGGTCTATTTTAATAGATTTTACTTTAAAGTCTACTTTACTAGATATTAGGATGGCAACACCAGCCTGTTTCTTAGAGCCATTTGCTTGAAAAATCTTTTCTCAACCCTTTACTCTGAGCCTGTGTCTGTTTTTAAAGTTGAGGTGTGTTTCTCGAATGCAGCAGAAGGAAGGTTGGCTTCTGATTTTGTATCCCTTGTGTTAGAGTGTGTCTTTTTGAGGTAAATTGATTACATTGAATTTAAGAGATATTAGTGACCACTGATTGTTATTTCCTGTTATTTTTGGTAGCAGCTTGTATGTAGTTCCTTTCTTTCAATTTTTCTTCATGGGAATATCGATTGCTTGTATCATGGGTGTATCGGGGATCTTTAGGTTGGAGTTTTCTCTCTAATGCTTTCGAAGGGGCTGGATTTGTGGATAGTTTTTGTTTATATCTGAATTTGTCATGAAATATCTTGTTTTCTCCATCTATGGTGATTGATAATTTTGCTGGGTACAAGCAGTCTAGGTTGGCAGCCATGCTCTTTTAGTGTCTGTATAACTTCTGACCAGGACCTTCTTGCTTTCTTTGTTTCCATTGAATAATCAGGTGTCATTTTGATGGGTCAGCCTTCATAATAAATAAAGTTGAGCCTTTTCTTTTGCAGCTCTTAAAATATTTTCTTTGTTAGGTATGTTTTGTGGCTTGATTATTATGTGATGAGCAGACTTTTTTGGGCGGTCAAATCTATTTATTATTCTAAGCTTCTCGTATGACTTTATAGGCATTTCCTTCTTTAGGTTGGGAATGCTTTCTTCTTTTTTTGTTTTTGTTTTTTGTTTTTATTTATTTATTTGCCTTGGTGTTTGCCTGGAACTGAAACTACATACAGTTGTTAGCTGCCATGTGGGTGCTGGGAATCGAACCCAGGTCCTCTGGAAGAGCAGACGGTGCTCTTAACCGCTGAGCTATCTCTCCAGCCCCTGGGAATGTTTTCTTCTATGACTTTATTGAATGCATTATGTGCCTTTGAGTACTCCTATTATTTTCAGGTTATATCTTTTCATGATGTCCCAAATTTCCTGAACATTTTGTGTTATGTCCATGTTGGTTTTAATGTTTTCTTGACTGATGCATCTAATTCTACTACTGATTCTTCCACTTCAGAGTTTCTCTCTTCCATTTCTTGGATTCTGTTGGTTATACATGTTTCTCTAGTTCCAGTTGTTTTTTTCATATTTTTATTACTACTTTTGCCTCATTTTGTGCCTTTTTTATTTCTTCTATATCAATTTTCAGTTCTTGAAATGTTTCTTTCATTTGTTTGTTTTCTTTTTCTTATTTTTTTATTCAAGGATTTGTTCATCTCAATTTTTGTTTGTATTTTCTTCTATTTCTTTATGGGATCTTTAATATCCTCTTTTAATGCTTCTATCATCTATCATCTTCATAAGGATAGTTCTGCGGTTGTTTCCACTTCATTGCTCTGTTCAGGTCCTGGTGTTTTAGACTCACCAGTTTCTTCTGGTGTTGCCTTGTTTTTCTTTATATTGTTATATGTATCCTTGCACTCGTGTCTAGTCATTGCTTCAGTGATTCATTCTTAGTCAGCTCCTAGTCGGTTGTAGACAGAGGGTTTGTGTATATCTCGTCTGTTCTGGGCATAGGGTCTGCCAGATTTCTGACTCCACTCAGAACTGGGGTCCGCTTAGCCATCAGAGAAATACAAATGAAAACAACTTTGAGATACCACCTTACTCCTGTCAGATTGTATAAGTCAAAAGACACAGATGACACCCTATGCTGGAGAGAGTGTGGAGCAAGGGAAACATTCCTCCATTTTTGGTGAGAGTGTAAGCTTGTTCAGCCATTCTGGAGTGCAGTATAGTAGTTTCTCAGAAAACTAGTAATCAGTCTCCCCAAGGATCAAGCAATACCATTACTGGGTATATACCCTAAAAATGCATATTCACACTCCAAGGCATTAGTTCAGTTATGTCCGTAGTAGCATTATTCGTTATAGCAAACAACCTAGATGCCTCTCAGCTGAAGAATGTATTAACAAACTATGGTCCTTCTTCACAATGGAGTACTACTCAGCAGTAATAAAAAATGATATCTTAAAATTCACAGGCAAATAGATGGATTTGGGGACTGTCTTCCTGTATGGGGTATCACAATCCAGAAAGATAAGCAGAGGATGTATTCATTCATTAGTGGACTCTAAAAAAATGCATAAATCAAAGTATGTTCAAGCTAGAATCCACAAACCCTGAACATCTTGGGATCTGAAAGACCTTGGATCAGCACCTTGAATCCTACTTTCTCCAGAGGAACACCTGACCCAGTTTTGATGCTGGAGTGAGGAAAGTGGATCTGCCCAGTGTGGATGCTGAACTAAGCCATATTGGGACTTTAGGACCTCCTTCTCTTGCTGTGGAGAAGATAAAGAGATGTGGAGAAGAGAAAGTGACTGGAAGAGGTGGGAGTGGGAAGAGAGCTTGAACAAGGATGTACATGGACAAAAATATATGACTTTATTCATTAGAAAAAAATTAATAAATAAAAAGTTAACAGGATGTAGGGCTGGAGAGATGGCTCAGAGGTTATAGCACTGACTATTCTTCTGGTGGTCTTGAGTTCAATTCTCAGAAACCACATGGTAGCTCACAACCATCTGACGTAACATTTGGTATCCCCTTCTGTATACAGTATACATAATAAATAAATAAAGTTTGGCCATAAAAAAAGAACTGGGGTCTGCATTAAAAAGTGTCCCTTTATGATGATACAGATTGTCCTGGAAGAGGGGTCCAGCCAAGGGAGGTTCCTCCTGCTATGTGTCCATAGGGATCACTTGGAAAGGTCTCTCCCAGCATTAGTCTAGGGGCTGAGTGCTGTGCAAGAGCATGAGGTTAGAGCCATGAGAGGTCACCCTGCCCTTAAGAAGAATTCTGTGGGTGGCACAGAAGCTGGAATCCCTCACCTCTGAGTCTGCTTTGGACTTGGTTCTGCCATTCGAACTCAAAGTTTCTTATTCTACCTTTAATCTCAATGCTTATATGAACTTTATGTTACTTATAGAAAGACTTAAGAGCTAGTATCCATATGTGAGTGCATGTATACCATATTTGTCTTTTAGGGTTATGCCACTGAAAATAATTTTTCTCACTCTATTCATTTATGTGTAGATTTCATTGTTAAGAGCTGAATAACATTCCATTGCACAAACATAACACTTTTCTTGATTCATTCATCAACTATTTCACTTTTTCCAATTTCTGGAAATTATGAGTAGACTAAAAATAAACATGGCAGATCAAGCATCTGTATAGTAGGATGTAGAATCCTTTGAATATATGCTCAATAGTGGTATAGGTAGTAGCTGATGTAGATTCCGATCTTCCTAAGAAACCACTACACTGATTTCCACAATAATTGTACAAGTTTGCACTTTCACAATTCATCACGAATGAATGAAACCTTCTCACTCAACACACTCACCAGCATGAGCTATCATTTGTTTTATTGATCTTGGGACTATATCTACTGATATGACTGCTATATGATGAAATCTCAAAGTAGTTTAGATTTGCATTTCCCTAATGAGTTCTCTATACAGTGTTTGCTGGATCTACAGTCTTTCCTCCTGCTCTTCTGTAGAGTTCTCTGAGCCCTTTTGGGAGGGATTCGATTAAAACATCACATTTATGATGAGTGTTCTAAGGTCTTTCACTCCCTGCACATTGTCCAGTTGAGATTGTTGAATATTTCTTTACATGTTTCTCACAGTCATATGAGTTTATTCTTTTCAGAATATTTTAGATATGTACCACATATTTAGACTTGAGTTGTTTTCTTGATTTTTTAAGTGCTTTATGTATTTTAGATATTATCCCTCTATGGAATAAGTGATTTAAAAAAATCTTCTCCCATTCCGATGCTTGCCACTTTCTCTGACTGATGGTGTTCTTTGAGTTTCAGAAGTGTTTCAGCTTCATGAGGTTCCATTTATTGATTGCTGATCTAAGGCTCAATGATATTGGTTTTCTGTTCAGGAAGTTGTTTCCTGTACCAATGCCTTCAATACCTTTTCTCAAATTCTCTTCTTTCACATTCCATGTATATGGTTTTATGTGGAGTGCTTTTATTTATCTGAAGTTTAACTTTGTGCAGAGATTGAAAGTATGTATCTATTTGAATATCTACAAATTTCCAGCTTGACCATAAGCATTTGTTGAAGAAAATGTCATTTTTCTAGTCTATATTTCTGTATTCTTTGTCAAAAGTTAGGTGTTCATGGGTGTGTAGACTCATATTCAAGTCTTTGGTTTGATTATATTTATCAACAAGTCTGTTTTTATGATAATAGCATGTAGATTTTTTACTTTTGGAGGGCCACCACTCAAGTCCCAAATAAATACACAGTGACTTATTCTTATTTATGAATGCCTGGTGTTAGCTTACCTTTTATCAAGCCAGCTTTTCTTAACTTAAATTGTCCCATTTACCTTTTGTATCTGGGCTTTTGCTTTTCTCTGCTCTATGTTCCTTTCTTTCCTCCTTATTCTGTGGCTGTCTGTGTAACTGTGTGGCTGGCCCCTGGCATCCTCCTCTCTTTCCTTTTCACTCACTTCTCCTCTCCCTAGTCTCTAATTTATTCTGCCAGGCATCCCCATCTATTTCTCTCTCCTGCCTAGCTATAAGTCTTTTTGCTCTGCACTATCTCAATCAGATGTTTTAGACAGGCAAAGCAACATAACTTAACAGAGTTAAATAAATGCAACATAAAGGAATGGAACACATCTTTGCATCACTAAATAAAAGTCCATAGCATAAAACAAATGTTACACATCTACAAATAATATTCCAAAACATTTGCCTCTTTTGTCTAAATAAAAATGAAAGGTTTTAATTTTGACATAGTAAAACTATATACAACAAAAGAGTTATTAAGTAAGAATTAGGTTTACAATTCTCTGTCCATTTGTATTTAGAAATTCAGAGAAAATACACTATTGTGTATCTTATCATAGTGATTGAAGAGTTTTACACCTAGTTTTCTTCATATCATAACCAAGAATATTATAACTCTAACTATTTAGGTTTTTTCATTTTTATTATGAATAAAGTCATATTTTTTATCCATGTATATCTGTGTTCAAGCTCCCTTCCCCCTCCCACCCTTTCCAGTCACACTCTCTAAAGTCCACCAAAGTCTCTAGAAGGATGTAATACTACCTAACAACAGAGATATCTGGCTGCCTGGAAAGTTTTCAAAGTTTCTACGCATCATTGTAGTATCCATTTTTGGCCTGCAGGCCTGGAGTATCTGGAAGACTTTTCCATAAAGCAGAAAATTTGAAGGACTCTCCTGCCTTGTCTTGACAATGTTCAACTGTCTTTTTCCTGGGTTCTTGTCACATTGAAAGTAAACTCTTCATAGAACTTATTTAATGTCCATCATTTTTTAATGAAGTAAACTGATGCTGCCAGGACTAGATGTTTCTCATGGTCATCAAAAACCTTAGGTTATTAAACATATCAAATACCTTAAGAAGGTCTTTGAAGTATTTTAATAGCACTTATATGTATAAAATATACCTCTCTATCTTGATAGAGGGAAACCTTATGGAGTCAAGGAGAATCCTGGTACCAGGGAAATTCATAGGGACACAAAGATGTCCCCAGCTTACACTACTAGCAATAGTGGAAAGAGTACCTGAACTGGCCTAGCCTGATAATTAGATTCATGAATAACCCAGCTATCCTCATAGAACCTATATCAAGAAACTCATGGAAGGAGATGCAGAGATTCACAGCCATGCAGCGGGCTGAGCTCTGGGAGTCCAGAGCAAGAGAGGGAAGACAGATTATATAGGGGCCAGGTAAAGTTAAGGATAGGTAAATCTATAGAGACAGCTAAACCAAGTATATGGGAATTCCAAAGCCACTCGAGCTTTCAAAGCTCATTGCTGATAAGCCTGCCCTGTATTGACCAATGTGTCCATGCTGAATCTCTCCATAGTGACAAACAGAGTTGGATTTCTCTTACTCTGGTGTGGACAAGGGCTCTTCATGATCTCCAGATGTCCATATGCAATGAATCAGTATGCTTTCAAGACAGGGTTTGGCCATGGGATGCCCCTCCTGCTGTGTGTTGCTCGGAATTGCTGAGTATGGGTCTCTCAGCTTTCTATGATTTAGGGATAGGCTAGGTTGGGCACACATTGGGTATGTGTACCAGGCTTTATAGAGGAGACCTCGGTAAAACCTAGGACTTGGGGTGCCTTATCTAGTCTATAAAAGGACTCTGTGTGATATCCAGACTAGCAAACCCTTAAGCACTAAACAGGAGGGAGATTATCAGGCAGAATAGAAGAGAAATATAGAGCACAAAGAAAGGTGAGAATAAACAACACTGAGGTACATGAGCAGGTGACATCAGACTAAGCACACAGGCTCTTAAGGAAACATCCCAAAACACTGATATATACATACATATTCTATGTATATGTACATATATATGTATTACATATATATGGACTAAAATTGTCTATTGGAGTACATTCTGCTTGGTTAGATTATGTAGAAGTGCTTTGAGAAGTTTTTCTCTTGAATTCACACACTCAAGTCTTTATATAACAATCCTTTCTTCATAATAGCGTGTAGGTAGGTATGTGATATGTAATTGACATATCCCCTGATTCTAACTGCAGCTTCAAACAAAGCAACTGGGTTTGTTTGAGAGTTACTGGATTCTCAGAGAAGACTTACATCCTAGATATACTGAAGCACAGACACAAGAATCATAAATTGGATATCATGAAGCAGACAGAGAGATGGCTCTGTGGATGACGAAAATGATGAGTTAAATTGCAGTGGAAGGATGGGTAATGTTACATGAACAAATACAGCTTAATCAAATAGTGAAGCAGCTGCCTGTCCCTACCTCCCATTGCTGGTCCTGGAGTCTTCTGGTCTGTTATTCTTGATCTTTGCAAAGTTCTTTGAAGTCTATCATGTGGTACATGAGTTGGACCCAATCTTCCAGAAGTTTCTGCTTCTCCTTCATCAGCATATCCACCTTTTTATTTAGCTGATTCTGCTTCATCTCTAGCCAGTTATGGAGATAAATGGAAATACTGTTGGCACAATAAACCTTTACAAGATATTCTACCACTTTTGACTCCATGACTCTGAAACCCAACCCTACCTCAGTTTCTCCAAAAGATCTAAGCAAGTGCCCTCACAATAATAACAGTGGCACTTAAGAACAAAACTAGTGAGCAGTTATTCCCAACAAGAATACAGATATTTCAAAAACCCAACAATATCAGACATCCATGTACCTCCAAAAACAAGAGTTGTACCTGGCTTCTGAGCTTCCTAAATTCATGCAGCCAGCTTCTCCCTTCCTGGAATGACTTCTCCCAAAGACTGTTGGAGCATTGAGAAGTTTGAAAACTACTGTCCGAGAGAGTATGTTAACATTCAGGTTCCTAGGTTTTGGCCTAGACCCCCTGAGCAGGCACAACAGACAAATGTGCTGCCACTGCACAATGTTCAAATCAGTAAGACTCCAATGAAGTCTCTCTAGGAAGTATCAAAGATGCTGATGACTGCTTGCATCAAACCTAGTCAAATATCGTTGACTCATACCTAAGGCTTTCATGTCTAGAAGCCCATAAATTGTCTCTAATGCCTTTGCTCTGCTTAGTGGCAAGAGAGGATTCTCCTTGTTTGTCTATCAAATAAAGGAGATGTGTAGTTTCCCAACTGCTACATCCTCTGGGAGCTAGGACCTGAGAAACCATACAGGGATAAGTCAGGCAATGTTTCAACAGCTTGCTCTGCCAACTCTCAGCACTGTGAAGATACTTTATTTTTATTTCTAATGTTTTCTTAGATAGGATGATGTAGCCCAGGCTAGCCTCAAAATCCTGATGCTTCTGCCACTACTTCCATGGTGCTGGGATTGTTGGCATGTCAGCTCACCCCCATGGCTGCTATCTCATCTTTAATGTGTCCCTTCAGTGACATCCCTTCTTGTCTGCAGACACTTTAGGGACCTTCCATAATGGTCTGCTAAATTAATCTACTAATGGCAGATGTAGACAGACATGTTAAGAACCAACAGTAATACAAACAGAATGCAGTAAATGCTAAATGGTAGTCAAATTTGTCATAGCCAGCATGAAATATAGGGGAAATGGCATTGTCTCCCCTCTACTGTCACACCATTGTCAATGCTACCTCTTTTCTGGTCTCTGTCCATTCAGAAAATGTCAGACATGGGTATCAACTTGGTTTTCCTTCATCATTTGGCCATAAATGTCTATGTCATTTGACAATAAAGAATCTATAGTTGTTCAGTATAGAATTCTGCTTTTAAATTTTTTTCTATTTATTTATTTGTGTACTCAACTGTGAGTCCACATGTGCCAAGCATGATTGCAGATCAGTGGACAACTTGTAGCCATTAATACTTACTGCTTGATTTTTACTCCTTGGCTCTTTTGGGGCTTGTCATCAGACTCCCAACTAAATACATGTAGTCTTAATCTTACTGACCTTAGCTTGGCTTGTTTCTAGCCAGCTCTTATTGACATAAATTATCCCATCTAACTTTTGCCTCTGAGCTTCTATTCTTCTTTATTTCTGAATATTTTTTCTTTCTTATTCTGTTTCTTGCTGTGTAGCTGGTGGCTAGCCAACGTCATCCTCTTTCCCAATTTTTGGTTGTCCATCTCTCTTTCTACTTAGTCTCCCTGCCAGGGAAAATGGGCTATCATTTTTTCAGACCTGCTATTGGCCATTTAACTCTTTGTTAGAGCAGTGAAGTATTTTAGATAGTTCAATTAACACAGCTTCACAGAGTTAAACAAATACAACATAAAAAATTGCAACTCTCCATCCAGATATGTAATCCAGCTGCTGAACAGGCAGGGCATGGGAAAAGTAATGAGTGTGAAGACATGGATTTACCATTATAAACTTTGTTTTAGGAAAGGAAGAGTTGGTGCTTGAGGACAGGGCCCAGGTTTGCAAGTGTGCCTGCTAGCCAAGAGATTCAATTAATAGTTTTGTGCCTAAAGTTCAGCCAACAGATTCAGAGCTTGGGTTCACACCAAAACTCTAGCCAATTGGTACTTTGCCCTGTACCTCTTTACCCAGTGCTGAAATGCCAAGACATGCAGCACCCTGTTTACACAGGTAGTTCTTTACAGAGAGAGAGAGAGAGAAAGAGAGAGAGAGAGAGAGAGAGAGAGAGAGAGAGAGAGAGAGAGAGAGAGAGAGAGAGAAAGAACCCTGATCAGAACAAAGGGCTTCTACCCAGGTTCCTATGAACCTGTCCATAACAATAAACCTTTATGTGTTCTCACTGAGTATCATTGAGTTCCATGGTGGTCTCTGGATGTCCCTTGACAGGGGTACAAAAGTAAGAAGCCATTAATAACATGACAAAGAATAAATAGACATATGGGTTAACTAAAAGTGTAAGAGTTAGCTAGTAACAAGCCTGTGCTAAAAGTTGAGCATTTACATGTAACACAAGAAGAGTGCAGCTCATCCTTGAATTATTAAATTGTATGTTCCACAAATGTAGCACATCTTCCACAATTTTCCTCCCCCCAACATATCCATCCCAGGGTCATACTCTAGAGTACTAATTATGTGAGTTCCTTGGCTCTGCTCTGAGTTGTGTTCACAACAAAGAGAAACGAGATGATGGCAGAAGGCAGTGTAGATTACCTGGACCAATTCTGAATTATCCAGAATATGTCACCCAGATTTTAGGAGGCTGTTATCACCAGTCAGGTATCAACAAACCAAAAAGACTGTCTTTACTTTCTTTTTTTTACAGGTAATTCTTGTTCTGCATTATATTTTGAAATGTAGACATTTGATATGTGATATCATAAAGTCCAATTTAATTAACATACCTTTTCTTTGAACGCATAGATGAACATATACTATGATAAATCGTTAAGCTATATAATACAAATATTCATTGTAATAATCTTAAGAATTATTTTAATTGTGTAGTTGCCCATCAAAATTGTCTGTATTCTTGAAAGTAACCTCTATTAAACTAATTGATTCTACAAATAATTAAAAATGATTTTAATTACATATCAATTAATAATTACATCAAAATATCCAATAATTCTTATGCCAATTCTGAAGAAATGGGCATGTAATTTATCTCTTTTATCCTGGGACAAGCCCCCCAAAAAAGGTTAGCCAACTCTAATTCTAATCAGCCCTAAACACATTTCAGCAAATAATCTCAGCACCCTGTATTTATAAACTTAATATACATATACATGTAGTAATTATAATTAAAGAATAATAGGACATGAATTCAGAGGGAGTGGAAAGGATTTGGGGGAGGAGAATGGTGTAAATACAGTACTCACATATACAATTTCCAAAACAAAAATCAATTAAATGAAATCTAAAAATACTTCTAAGTAGAGAAAAGAAAACTGTTGCATGATCTAACTACATTGCTCTATCTAGGTGTCTATTGACCAACTACAGTCTGTGATGTGATTAAATCAGATACATGTATGGTTCTTTATATATGCTTTCTTCTAGTGGTATCATTTTTTATATTAAACATATTTCTATATTTTCTTTCACATACTTAGGGCAGTAATATATGTTGCACCTTTTTTCTTTTGACCAAATGAAAATGGACAATTTTTCTGCATCCCAGATGATCCCTAGTCTTTGTAAGGGGCAAAGAAAGATCCTCAACAGAAGTGTTTTTATTGTCTGAGAATTTAATACATGCATATAACATGTTTTGAAGGAAATCTAGACTTCATCCTCTCCTTTAAAATCTTCCCTGTACCCATTACCACTTTCCCCTCCCAATTTCATGTGGTCACTTTAAAAAACACTGAATCTATTAAATATTGCTAGTTAGTACCTTAGTGTAGGAACATATACTAGAGTATGCATATCCTATTAGGAACTGCATCCCTTAAGAAAACCAACTTTCCCTCTTAATTACCATGATTTCTCTATCTGAGGAGAAAGGAACATTATGAGTCCCCTTTAATCCATACTTAGATTTTGCTAGTTTGATCTTGTCTAGATTTTGTGCATGCAGTCATTGCAACTGTGAGTTATATGCAATAGTCCTGTCATGTCTGAAAAAGACTATTTTGAAGCAGTCATCAAGTGATTTCAGCTCTTATAGGGCTTGTGCCTATAAGATAAGCATGAGTCTGGAGGGGAGGAGGATTGATATATATGTTCCATTTAGGGCCAACTATTCTACAACTCTTATTCTCTTCATTAATCACCACCTACTGTAAAAAGAAACTTCTCTTATGAGAGATGAGAGATGCACTAATCTATTTTTATAAAGGCAAGTATATAGGAGAAAATGTAACACTATGTCCACTTAGCAGAATGTAATCGGTTCTTGCTTAGAGTCTATTAGACATTCAGCCACTGGTTATTGGTCTATTTAATAGTACTAGAAATGAGTTCTGTTTTTTGGAGCAGGCCTTCTAAACCAATCATAAAGGGATTTGTTACTCATATAACATTTGTGCCACTATTATACTAGTGGATATAGTGAATATGTATTTGATGAAGTTTCTAAAGTCATAGATTTCTCTGCGACTTTTTTTTCTTCTTTATTTATTTTGTATTTATAAAAAAAACAGTAAAATGAATTTAAAATGCTGAAAAGTTAACAATAACAATAAAGAAGATAAAAATCATAAGCATGACTTATCAAGGGTGATAATGCAAATAAGATTGCTACACATATATATACTTTGTGTTCAGCTTTCCCTCTGAATTTTTTTCCATCCCTGTATATTCTTATTCAAGGTCCCTTCCCCCTCTCATCACATCAGGTCATTTTTCTACACCGCAAATCCCCATCCCCTTCCTTGGCAGAGAGAAGACAGTCCTATGGTCCCTCTGCCCCAATAATGCTTGGATCAGCCTCCAATCCTGGCCAAATCCAGTTTAGTCCCCTGTCCCTCAAGAGTAAGTCAGGTGTTCCTATAGTTAGAGTGGGGTCCGAAGGGTCAGTCGAGGCTGTTTCTGATCCCAAGCTGTTCAGTGGTTGTGGTTTACAGTTTGGGAATGCTTGACTTTCTTTCTTGTTTGTTTGTTTAGAGACCGCTAATGAGTGAATACATCCCTGCTTATCTTTCTGAGATTGTGATACCTCGCTCAGGAGGATACTCTCCAAATCCATCCATTTGCCTGCAAATTTTAGGATATCATTTTTTTTTACTGCTGAGTAGTATTCCATTGTGTAGATGTACCACAGTTTCTTAATCCATTCTTCAGTTGAGGGACATCTAGGTTGTTTTCAGGTTCTTGCTATTACAAATAATGCTGCTATGAACATAGTTGAGATACTACCTTTGGAGTGTGAATGTGCCTCTTTAGAGTATACACCCAGAAGTGGTATGGCTGGGTCCTTGGGAAGACTGATTCTCAATTTTCTGAGAAACCGCCATATTGCATTCCAAAGTGGCTGACAAACTTACACTCTCACCAACAATGGAGGAGTGTTCCCCTTGTCCCAAATCCTCTCCAACATAGGCTGTCATCTGTGCATTTTATCTTAGCCAATCTAACAGTTGTTAGATTTTTTGATTGGGTTATTCAAGGTTTGGGGCTCTAGATTCTCAAGCTCTTTATATATCTGAGAGATCAGTCCTCTATCACTTGTAGGGTTGGTGAAAATCTTTTCCCATTCTGTAGTCTGTCGTTTTGTCTTATTGACAGTGTCCTTGGCTATGCAGAAGCTTCCTAGCTTCAGAAGATCCCACTTATTGATTGTTGGTCTTAGTGTCTGTGCCACTGAGGTTATATTTAGGAAGTGGTTGCCTGTGCCAATTTGTAGAAGGGTATTTCCCACTTTCTTTTCTATCAAGTTCAAAGTGGCTGGATATAAGTTGAGGTCTTTGATCCACTTGGATGTAAGTTTTGTGCAGGGCGACAGGCTCAGATCTATTTGCATTTCTCTAAAAAATTCCATCCAGTTATGCCAACACCATTTGTTAAATATACTGTCTTTTTTCCATTGAATATTTTGGGCCTCTTTGTCAAAGATCAGGTGTTCATAGGTATTTGGGTTAATGTCTGGATCCTTAATTCTATTCCATTGATCCACAAGCCTGTCTTTATACCAGTACCAGGCTGTTTTTATTACTGGAGCTCTATAGTATAGCTTTAAGTCAGGGAAGGTGATATCACCTGAGGTTTTTTTGTTGAGTAAAATTGTTTTGGCAATCCTGGCTTTCATGTTATTCCAAATGAAATTGAGTATTGTTCTTTCAAGGTCCAAAAAATATTGTGTTGGGATTTTGATGGGCAGTGCACTGAATCTGTAGATTGCCTTTGGTAGAATTGCCATTTTTACTATGTTGATCCTACCAATCCAGAAACATGGGAGAGCTTTCCGTTTTCTGATATCCTCTTCAATTTCTTTATTCAGTGATTTAAAATTTTTGTCAAATAGATCTGTTACTTCTTTGGTTATAGTTACTCCAAGGTATTTAATACTATTTGCAGCTATTATGAAGGGTAATGCTTTCCTTATTTCTATTTCAGCTCTTCTATTTTAGTGTATAGAAGGGCTACTGGTTTCTTTGAGTTAATCTTGTATCCTGCTACATTGCTGAAGGATTTTATCAGCTGTAGCCGTTCCTTGGAAGAATTTTGTGGGTCACTTATGCATACAATCATATCATCTGCAAATAGAGATAGCTTCACTTCTTCTTTTCCAATTTTTATCCCCTTAATCTCTTTGCATTCCCTTATAGCTTTAGTTAAAATTTCAAGAACTATATTGAATAGATAAGGGGAAAGAGGACATCCTTGTCTAGTTCCTGACTTTAGTGGGATTTCTTTGAGGTTTTCTCCATTAAGTTTGATACTTGCTGTCGGCTTCTTGTAAATTGCCCTTATTATATTTAGGTATTCTCCCTGTATTCCTGATCTCTCCAGGGATTTAATCATAAAGGAGTGTTGGATGTTGTCAAAAGCTTTTTCTGCATCTAAGGATATGATCATGTGGTTTTGTTCCTTAAGTTTGTTTATATTATTAATAATATTTACAGTTTTTCATATGTTAAACCAGCCCAGCATTTCTGGGATGAAGCCTACTTGGTCGTGGTGGAGGATATTTTTTATACATTGTTGTATACGGTTTGCCAAAATTTTGTTGAGAATTTTCACATCAATATTCATGAGGGAAATTGGTCTATAATTCTGCTTCTTTGTTGTGTCTTTGAGTGGCTTGGGTATTAGTGTGATTGTGTCCTCATAAAAGGAATTTGGCAATATTCCATCAGTTTCTACTGTGTGAAATAGTTTGAGGAGTAATGGTAGTAATTCTTATTTGAATGTCTGGTAGAATTCGGCACTGAAACCATCTGGACCAGGGCTTTTATTTTGGGGGAGGTTTTTAATGACAGCTTCAATTTCCTTAAGGGTTATAGGCCTGTTTAGGTAATTAATCTGGTCTTCATTTAATTTTGGTTATATGGTACCTGTCCAAAAAGCTGTCCATCTCTTCTAGGTTTTCCATTTTTGTGGAATACAGATTTTCAAAATATGATCAGATAATTCTCTTTATTTCCTGGGGGTCTGTTGTTATGTCCCCCTTTTCATTTCTGATTTTGTTGATTTGGACACTCTCTCTCTGTTTTTTGATTAGTTTGGCTAAGGGCTTATCTATCTTCTTAACTTTCTCAAAGAACCAACTCTTAGATTCATTGATTCTTTGTATTGTTCTTTTTGTTTCAATTGTATTGATTTCAGCTCTAAGTTTGATTATTCCCTGCCATCTACTCCTTCTAGGTGAATTCACTTCTAATTGTTCTAAGGCTTTCAGCTGTGCTGAGAGGTCTCTAGTGTGGGATTTCTCTAGGTATTTCATATAGGCATCTAGCGCTAAGAATTTTCCTCTTAAAACTGCTTTCATTGTGTCCCACAAGTTTGGATACACTGTAGATTCATTTTAATTGAAATCTAGGAAGACTTTGATTTCTTCCTTAATTTCGTCCTTGACCCAGAGATGGTTCAGCTGAGTGATGTTTAGTTTCCATGAGTTGGTAGGCTTTCTCTGGGTTTTGATGTTCTTGAACTCTAAATTTAGACCCTGGTGGTCTGATATGTTACAAGGGATTATTTCCATTTTTTGAAGCTGTTGATATTTCCTTTATGACCAATTATGTGGTCAATTTTGGAGAAAGTTCCATGAGGAGCTGAGAAATATGTATATTCCTTTTCCTTTGGGTGAAGGTTCTGTAGATATCTATTAAATCCATTTGCATCATAACCTCATTTAGACTCCTTATTTCTCTGTTGAGACTCTGTATGGTTGATTTATCCAGGGTTGAAAGTGGGGTATTGAAGTTTCCCACTATTAGGGTGTAAGAATTGATGTGGGATTCAAGCTTTAGCATTGTTTCTTTTACATAAATAGGTGCCCCTACATTAGGGGCATAAATATTTAAAATTGGAATCTCCTCTTGACCAATTTTTCCTGTGATGAATAAGTAGTGACCCTCTTGGTCCCTTTTTATTGCTTTTAGCTTAAAGCCTACTTTGTTAGATATTAGGATTGCAACCCCTGCTTGTTTCTTAGGACCATTTGACTGCAAAATCTTTTCCCAATCCTTTATTCTAAGCCTTTGTCTGTCTTTGCAGGTGAGGTGTGTTTCTTGTAGGCAACAGAAGGAAGGCTTCTGTTGTTGTATCCATCATGTTAGTGTGTGACGTTTTATAGGAGATTTGAGACCATTATTATTAAGGGAAATTAGTGAACATTGATTCATATTCCTGGTTCTGCTTCTGGGACCAGGTGCTGTCTGGAGAGTCCCAGTGCACTCTGTACCAAGGGCAGATAAGTCTGCATGTCATCATACCCACAGCTGCTGCTGAGGGAATTTGCAGGGCTACTCACTTCGACATGGAACTGAGCAAACAGATAACTACAGGGGTCCCTGATGGACAAACTCAGACCTCGCCCAGAGGTGAGGAGGGATAACCAGGCCCAAGCACCGATATCCCAGCAAGGGAAGGAGAGTTGAGCTCCCATTGGTTCCGGTTCTACTTCCAGGACAGGGTGCTATCTGCAGAGTAAGTAAGAAACAAGCCAGGAACTAAAAGCTGAAATAAAAGCTGAAATGGAAGCAATAAAAAAGGCACAAAATGAGGCAAAGATGGAAATAGAAAATTTGAAGAAACAAGGTGGAACCACAGATACAAGCATAACAAAGAGACTTCAAGAGATGAAAGATAGAATCTCTGAAGTGGAAGACTCAGTAGCTCAAATAGATATATCAGTCAAAGAAAATAGTAAAACTAAAAAAGCCATACCTCAAAATGTTCAGGAAATCTGGGACACCATGAAAAGACCTAATTTGAGAATAATAGCAATAGAAGAAGGAGAAGAATATCAGGTCAAAGGCACAGATAATGTTTACAATAAAATCATAGAAGAAAACTTCCCTAACCTGAAGAAGGAAATGCCTATAAAGATACAAGAAGCTTACAGAACACCAAATAGATATGATCCCAAAAAAAGTCAGCGCACCACATTAAAATCAAGTCACAAAACATACAGAACAAAGAAAAAAATTTAAGAGCTGCAAAAGAAAAGGGCCAACTCACATATAAAAACAAACCCATCAGAATAACGCCTGACTATTCAATAGAAACGATGAAAGCTAGAAGGGCTTGGTCAGAAGTTATACAGACGCTAAAACAGCATGGCTGCCAAACTAGAATACTATACCCTGCAAAATTATCAATCACCATAGATGGAGCAAACAAGGTATTTCAGGACAAAGTCAGACTTAAAGAATATCTGTCTACTAATCCAGCACTACAGAGAGTATTAGAGGGAAAATTCCAATCGAAGGTAATCAGATACACCCACGAAATCACAAACAATCAATAATTCCACAAAAGAATACCTAGAGAAAGGAAATACAAACAAGTTACCACCAAAAATGGCAGGAAATATGAATCAATCGTCACTAATTTCCCTTAATGTCAATGGAATCAACTCGCTTATAAAACGTCACACACTAACATGATGGATACAACAACAGAAGCCTTCCTTCTGTTGCCTACAAGAAACACACCTCAACTGCAAAGACAGACACAGGCTTAGAATAAAGGATTGGGAAAAGATTTTGCAGTCAAATGGTCCTAAGAAACAAGCAGGGGTTGCAATCCTAATATCTAACAAAGTAGACTTTAAGATAAAAGCAATAAAAAGGGACCAAGAGTGTCACTACTTATTCATCACAGGAAAAATTGGTCAAGAGGAGATTCCAATCTTAAATATTTATGCCCCTAATATAGGGGGACCTACATATGTAAAAGAAACACTGCTAAAGCTCGATTCCCACATCAATTCTTATACTCTAATAGTGGGAGACTTCAATACCCCACTTTCAACCCTGGATAAATCAACCAGACAGAGCCTCACCAGAGAAATAAGGAGTCTAAATGAGGTTATGATGCAAACGGATTTCATAGATATCTACAGAACCTTCCACCCAAACGCAAAGGAATATACATATTTCTCAGCTCCTTATGGAACTTTCTCCAAAATCGACCACATAATTGGTCATAAAGCAAATATCAGCAGATACAAAAAAGTGGAAATAATCCCTTGTAACATATCAGACCATCAGGGCCTAAAGTTAGAGTTCAACAACAAAAAAACCCAAAGAAAGCTTACCAACTCATGGAAACTTAACATCACTCAGCTGAACCATCTTGGTTCAAGGAAGAAATTATGAAAGAAATAAAAATCTTCCTAGAATTCAATGAAAATGAATCTACAACGTATCCAAAGTTGTGGGACACAATGAAAGCAGTCTTAAGAGGAAAATTCATAGCGCTAGACGCCTATATGAATAACCTTGAGAAATCCCACACTAGAGAACTAACAGTGCAGCTGAAAGCCTTAGAACAATTAGAAGCAAACTCACCTAGAAGGAATAGATGGCAGGGAATAATCAAACTTAGAGCTGAAATCAATACATTGAAACAAAAAGAACAATACAAAGAATCAACGAATCTAAGAGTTGGTTCTTTGAGAAAGTTAACAAGATAGATAAGCCCTTAGCCAAACTAATCAAAAAACAGAGAGAGAGTGTCCAAATCAACAAAATCAGAAATGAAAAGGGGGACATAACAACAGACCCCCAGGAAATACAGAGAATTATCTGATCATATTTTGAAAATCTGTATTCCACAAACATGGAAAATCTAGAAGAAATGGACAGCTTTCTGGACAGGCACCATCTTCCAAAATTAAATGAAGACCAGATTAATCGCCTAAACAGGCCTATAACCCTAAAGGAAATTGAAGCTGTCATTACAAACCTCCCCAAAAATAAAAGCCCTGGTCCAGATGGTTTCAGTGCTGAATTCTACCAGACATTCAAAGAAGAATTACTACCATTACTCCTCAAACTATTTCACACAGTAGAAACTGAAGGAAAATTGCCAAATTCCTTTTATGAGGCCACAATCACCCTAATACTCAAGCCACTCAAAGACACAACAAAGAAGGAGAATTACAGACCAATTTCCCTCATGAATATTGATGCGAAAATTCTCAACAAAATTTTGGCAAACCGTATACAGCAATGCATAAAAGATATCATCCACCATGACCAAGTAGGCTTCATCCCAGAAATGCAGGGCTGGTTCAACATACGAAAAACTGTAAATGTTATCTATCATATTAACAAACTAAAGGAACAAAACCACATGATCATATCCATAGATGCGGAAAAAGCCTTTGACAAAATCCAACACTCTTTTATGATTAAAGCCCTGGAGAGATCAGGAATAAAGGGAGAATACCTAAATATAATTAAGGCAATTTACAAGAAGACGACAGCCAGTATCAAACTTAATGGAGAAAACACAAAGAAATCCCACTAAAGTCAGGAACTAGACAAGGATGTTCTCTCTCCCCTTATCTATTCAATATAGTTCTCGAAGTTATAGCTAAAGCAATAAGGAAACGAAAAGAGATTAAGGGCATACAAATTGGAAAAGAAGAAGTGAAACTATCTCTATTTGCAGAAGATATTATTGTATACATAAGTGACCCACAAAATTCTTCCAAAGAACTGCTACAGCTGATAAACACCTTCAGCAATATAGCAGGATACAAGATAAACTCAAAGAAATCAGTAGCCCTTCTATATGCTAAAGATAGAAGAGTTGAAAAAGAAATAAGGGAAACATTACCCTTCATATTAGCTGCAAATAGTATTAAATACCTTGGAGTAACTATAACCAAAGAAGTAACAGACCTATTTGACAAAAATTTTAAATCATTGAAGAAAGAAATTGAAGAGGATACCAGAAAATGGAAAGCTCTCCCATGTTACTGGATTGGAAGGATCAACATAGTAAAAATGGCAATTCTCCCAAAGGCACTCTACAGATTCAATGCACTGCCCATCAAAATCCCGACACAATATTTTTTGGAACTTGAAAGAACAATACTCAATTTCATTTGGAATAACAGGAAAGCCAGGATTGCCAAAATAATTTTACTCAACAAAAGAACCTCAGGAGGTATCACCATCCCTGACTTCAAGCTATACTATAGAGCTACAGTAATAAAAACAGCCTGGTACTGGCATAAAAACAGACTTGTGGACCAATGGA
>PVIH01022766.1:0-26393 GCA_004025045.1 Sigmodon hispidus | reverse complement strand
AATGTGAAGTTGACCATAGGAGTCTCAAGAGCCATGAGGACCCCTCAGCTCATTTTTCTGATAATTTCAAGTTTTTGTTTGTCTGGTTGTTTTGTTTTGTTTAGAGCAGAGTGAATCAAAGGAGAATTTGCTAAGTCAATGGTGTGTGCAAGATTGAGGAGGCCATTAAGTGTTTATTTGCTAAAGTGGTACTAAGCAATTTAGAAGTTATCAATGTACACTGAAAAGGTTTAATCTGATGAGGAATTGTTATGTCCCTTTGAGGCTGCTAGTAAAATAAATACTGTGACCTGGGAATCCTATAAACTACAGACATTTGTTTCTTCAAGTCCTCATGGCTGAGGTCAAGATGCCCGAAGGTTTGGTGCCTGGTAAGGGCCTGCTTCCTGTCTCTTACTAGGTTCTTTAAATGTCAGAACAGCTTCCTTATGCCTTCTATAGCAGGAAGAATCACAAGAGAGCTCTGCCTCCAGAGCAGATCTCCCCAGAGCCCCCCACTCCCCTTTAGCTAACACCATCACCTTAGTAATTAAGTTTCAGCATACAGGCTTGGGGACCCAAACATTCAGATTATAGCATGTTCCACTCTTGAAAGGTCCTTAAATGTCCAGCTTCTGATGGACACTTCGAAAATGTTATTGACTAACTCTCTTTTAAACTATTACAGGACAGTTCTAGATTCTTCTCCAAAGTAAAAGTGATAGTAAGTAACTTATTATTGTGTGGATTTAAATATATATTATGTATGTATGTAATCTTAAATTCTTTGTGTGTATGTCTAGCTTTTTATAATTTCCCCAAATTAGTAAGTTTGAAAGGTTTTTCTATGTATTTATAGAAAAATAAAAAGGGACTGGCAGGGTAGCTGAGGGGTTGAAAGCTTGCCTAGCAGGTATGTGCAGGTCTCTGATTTCAATATAAACAGTGCCCAAAGGGAAATCAAAAGAACAGGTCTATAGGAGGAACAACATTGTAGGGGTGATTCTCTACAATTTCCCGTCTCCACATTGAAAGTTACAGGAAAAAGAGTGTCAAGTGAATCAGAGATGCACAGTGTGCTGACATCCAGGCTTTACTGAACTGAGTTGATACATATCTGATATTTTATGTGAAGACAATGCATTAAGCCTCTCTTGCCCAGTGGAAGGAACTATTGCCCTGAGAATACTTACCTAGACAGAGGAATCCAACCCCTCACTCCCAGTTCCTGGAGGAAAATTTGAAGAAGAAACCTTGGGTGGGTTCAGCATCCCAGGATTTGGAATCCAGCTGTTTGTGTCTTAGCTGTGTGAGCTTGGTCAGTTTCCTAATCTAATGTGAGGATGAAGCCTGGCCATATGGGCCCAGAAGTGTCGGCTGCTATGCTGGCAGCTGTGAATGTGCCAGGGAAAGCTAAAGAGGGAGTGAGAAAGGAAGTAGAAAGAGGAGAGAGGTAACAGCCCAAAAATGCAAAAATGCGCTCTGTGTTCTAATCTCAGGATGTTGATGTTTATTACATGTGCGTGCATGCGTGTGTGCAAGCTTGACTGGTAGTGTGTGTTTTGAAGGGGCATATAGGTGGTTCATGTTCTACAGCAATGAGTGTGTGTGGAGGTCAGAAAAGAACTTGTGAGATCACTTTTTTTTCTTTCTACCATATGGGTCTCACCATGGAACTAGAATTGTCATGTTTGCTAACAAGCTCTTCTTATGCTTCCCCAGGATTGATACTACTATACAAAGCAAATCTGTGCTGTAAGAATCCTTCATTACATCTTAATGAATAAGCACCAGAAAAAGGAAATGTACCAGGCTTTTTCTTTTGGGTCACCAACCAGCTCTCAAATCACAGCACAGAGACTTCTTATTAGTTATGAGTGCTTGGCCTAGCTCAGGTTCATTTCTGTCTAGCACTTTTAACTTAACCTGTTTATCTATGTTTTGCCTCGGGGCTTTTTACCTTTTCTTTCTATATATCTTACCTTGTTGCTCTCTCTATGATGTCTGACTGATTGACAGCTACCTGGTTTCTGGCCCCAGATGTCTCACTCTGTCTCTCCTCCTCCTCCTCCTCTTTTTCCTCTTCTTCTCTTGAGCCAAGATTCTTCTCCTATTTATTCTGCCTGACAACCTGCTATTCCTCTTCTACCTAGCTATTGGACATTCAGCTTTTTATTAGACCAATCAGATGCTTTAGGCAGGCAAAGTGAAACCGCAATACATCTTTTCATAATCAAATGTAACATACCTTTACACAGTTAAAGTAATATTCCACAGCATTAACAAATGTAACACATTTTTACAAAGTTAAATATTCCAAAACAAGAAACAGTATGTAAAACCATTTCCTGAGAATGTTTTTATAGGGATCAAATCACCATCATTAGCTTATATTTTAAGAGAAGTTCACACATTATTATTAGCAAGGAGTAGAATAACATTGATAAGGAATGTGCAGAGAAATACCTAACACAGTGAATCTTCATGTCAGTGAAATATATCAGTTTTACTTAGGAAGTAACATCAAATCATGTCACCATTTGAAGCACATGGTGTTTTATTTTATTTTGTTTTGTTTTGTTTTTTTTTCCTCCTCAGATCTGTATAGAACAAATAGAAATCCCTGGTAGATTTGCATCCACTTTCTATGCTGTGACCTACTCGTGGTCACTGGGTAGAGGCCATCATCTTCATGTTCTCTGTCTATCACCTGTTCTGGTCTCCGGACATCAGTGGGGAAGTTTTTCCAAGTTTGTACCTACATGTGCCCATTGTGGGTAACACAGGAGGTTGGGGTCCATCTATCTACAGTGCTGTACACCATAGATATGTGCTGGCCACTATCTCATACTTATGATTGCCTAGCTTAACACTCACATACATATGTCTTTCAACCTCTCATGCATTGCCACTTTCAGACTATAAGAACCTGATTTTGTCCATTTTGGAAGCAGACTCTAAATGGACTAAAAGTTGGTTTGTTATGACATTTCAGCAAGTTAAGTCTTGAATCTTCTCAGTATCAGTATCACTTGTACTAGATTATGTAATTTTTAAAATGCATCTATTTATACTATATTTCTATAGTTTATGCTTCTATTTGGAAACATTTTCTCTCTTAGTTGAAATTATTAATTTTCTAAGCTTTTCATTATATAGAAATTATTGGCTTTTATATCCTGGTGACTCTTTTATTGGCCATTGAAATCAAAATGAGAACTGGCCATAAGCTGTTAAAATGTGTAACATTAATATTTTAGTTAAGTAGATCCTTTAGTCTATATGATGTATGTGCATGTGTTCACATTAGTTGGCCTGTTGTTTCCTGGGGTCTGTGAGCCTTTCATGCATATTAGTTGATGTACGTACCCAGAGTGTACATATTTACTTCCCCTCTTTCTTTCGATGGTTCCATAACTGAATCTGAAACATACAGACTTTGTTATACTATTATTAGCCTCTGCTCTATCTAGATACATATTTCAATCTAGAATCTTGGTGTGTGCCACATAATCCACTGTGTGTTCTTCCCATCTATGCAAGCAGGCCAGTTTACAGAGGAGGCTGTATTCATCCCAGGGATGGATGGCTCCATGGGGCGTGCAAGGAGCCAAGGAGATTAATGATCTTGCCTGTGGCTCCTGTCATGCCTTCCCTTGCTACGGAAAATTAAATGTCATGTATTACAACTCACTCTCCATTATGTAATTACATGTGGAAAATGTGTATTGTGTAAAAAAACTCCTGGGGCTAACGGAAGCAAATGAAACTGAAACCTTTGAAAAGATTTAGTGTTAACTGCCAGGCCTGACATGGCAAAAGTGAACTCACCACAGGAGCCACCCTCCTGTATCGATTGAACATATGTCTTGTTTTGGCAGTTAAATATAGTGCGGCCTGTGCATATTTCTGAAAGATGATATTGGCTTAAAATTAATGTGGATGTCTGAGACATCTCTAGCCAATTCCCATCCAAATAATCAGCTTGAATCCCTGCTTTAAAAAACCCTCACAATATGCTTGACTTGTGAGACCCACCTTGATGAATAGGAGGGAAAGATTATGTGTTGCGTGTGAGATTTACTTTTATAAAGGATCATTCATTTGTTTGTTTATTTAACATGAGTTTACTGTTCTTATTGTATTCAGTGATGCAGAGACTGTAATAGCAACCCTAGGGCAAATAGTCTAGCTCCTTATCAGCCTGTAAGTGCCATAAAGATACTGGAGTGAAGAGCAGGGTACCTTTGTAGCCTTCAGGGCCTCTGGAAAGGAATGACAAGGAGAGATGCTTAGCTGAGATCCAAAGGACAGGAAGCCAGTATGTACAAAAACCAGAGGGTGGGGGGGGGTGTTAGCCAGCACGTGTGAACACTAAGTGACAAAAAAAGCCTCTCTCTCTCTCTCTCTCTCTCTCTCTCTCTCTCTCTCTCTCTCTCTCTCTCTCTCTCTCTCGTGTGTGTGTGTGTGTGTGTGTGTGTGTGTCTGTGTGTGTCTGTGTGTGGTTTCAAGTCTTGTAGAAGGTAACTTCCAGAGCACAGTGTATGATATCCTCCATGTCATCCATGCTGTATATGATGGAGAATCTTGAGGACGAGGCCTGACATTAGCGCTGACATCCACAGCCGGTCAGAGGAAGAGGACAGCAGAGGCACTGATGCATGCCATCCAGCTTGTTTCTCTGGTGTTGGCCAGTAGGGTGGACCTCTGAGGGCCTTTGTAGAGGCACAAAGCTCTCATAGTTTCTTCTAGTGCATCTTCCCTGTACAGAAATACCCATGTTTTATGTGGCTTTAAAATTTTGTTTACTTATTGTTATTGTATTTATGTATATGTGTTCATGATATGTGTATGGACATGTACACACCACTCTGTGTGTGTGTGTGTGTGTGTGTGTGTGTGTGTGTGTGTGTGTGTAACTTGATTCAGCTCTCTCCTTTATGTAAGTTCCAGGGATCAAACTCAGGTTGTCAGATTTTGTGACAAGTGCTCTTAGCAACAGAACTGTTTTACAGTTCGTTATACCTTTTAAGCTTACATTGAATGCACTTACTGGATTTGTTTTTAAGTTCAGTTTATAAATTATGCCATTTTCAAAATAAGTTGAGGTTAAGATTATTTCCATTTTGATTTTATGTTGAAGTCATTGATATGATCAAAAAGGTTAAACACTTAATCCAGTCATGATTACATGTATTTCTGAAATTGTCTTACATCTTTGACATATTTTTCCTTTTTTTTAATATGGTCCTTGGAGATGGACAAAGAGCCTCACACATGCCAGCAACACTGTGTGGGACCCCAGCCTCCACCTTCCTTGAATAATTCATTTGAAAATCAGGAATTTTCTTGTTTGTTTTTGTGGTAATTTTTCTTTGCTACTTCTGTTCCTTGACAGTACAGACAGATGTCACTTGCAGGAATTATGACTGTATTTATTCAAGCCCTACCCACTTGTGTTCAAAACACCCATTTATAAAGTTACTGTGGACCATGTGATGTCTAGCATGTGGGAGGGTCTGTCTGGGCTTGATGTCCAGTACTATAAATAGTAAATACATAAATCATAAGTATTAAACAGGCTTATATAAAGAATAAGAAGCTATCCTGTTTGTTTCCTTTGGTGGTCATCCACACATACTTGGAGATAAAAAACAAACAAACAACAAATAGTTAAGGTCAGATGCCTGTTACCCCATAAAAGCTAGAGGAACAGGACCCTTCTCTTGGTGCTGAGGTGTGGAGAGTGGTGGTCATGTGACCTAGGGTTGTACGATGTGCTACCTTAGACTTAGAATGGAAACAGGACAGGGCGCCTCTTAGATGGGTGGCTTTGGTTCAAGAGAACATGCTCCTGCTATCACATCATCCTACTTACTGCTTTCTCTTCTTCCGAGGTCCCTTAGTTCCTGACTCTTACAGGCCTGGGCCTGTGACCTTCTATCTACTTTGTGAGATCTCAGTATCCCCCCTATAAAGTATGTTTTGCTTAAGTTGCTCTAAGTTCATTTCATCACTATGTTAAAGAATTCTAATGACCTGGGAGGTAATGAAGGGGGAAGAGAGAATATACCGTGAGCTACCACAGCTCTTTCCTCCTTGCCTCTCCTCGTCAACAGGTAGGCTTTAGGCTGGACCTCTAGATTTGTTAGCCTGCATATATCTTTAGCAGAACAGAGCATGAGACCTCTGCACGAGCCTCCACTGAGGACTCCTTCCACTTCCTGCCTGTCATTGGCTTCAGAGTGACATAGCATTGATCCTCAGGCAGGATTTGTCACTGGCTATTTCCTGATGGGGAAGGTCTCCCATCGCTTGGCCTATGGAAAGAGCTGAATATTTTGACATGTGGGTTTTTCCAGCCTGGATTCAGAGGGAAGAGAATAAGGTTATGTGCTGTATTCTCTTCCAGAGAGAATCTCTGTGGAAAATAGGCTAAGTCACCCCCCAACATCCTAAGCTTCCCACTTCAGCTGCCTTCCCTGCAGTGTGGACTTTTGAGCCTCCTTTTCCTGTGACTTGAAAACACCTGTTGAGAACTCTCTGAGGACACCTTTGTGAATCATGGGTCAGGATACTAGGTCACTCCCTGAAACCCTCAGTGAGTTTGGAATTTTCAGCTTAGTGTCCACAGCAATCTTGGTGATTTCTTCTAGTTGTGAATTGGAAGCTATTTGGTCTTCTGGAATATTTTTAGAAAGGAATTTTGTTCTCACAGAGATATAATAACTTGCTTTGTTTTACATGTTACTTCTGTGTCATTGACATGGAATTCTTCCTGGCTGCATGTTAATTCAAATGTCAAGTTCTAGTTAGTCCTGCAAGTGTTCATTTTAAAAGTACAGTCAGGGGCTGGAGCGGTGGTTCAGAGGTTAAGAGCACTGATTGTTCTTCCCAAGGTCCTGAGTTCAATTCCCAGCAACCACATGGTGGCTCACAACCATCTATAATGACAACTGGTACTTTCTTCTGTATACTGTATATATAATAAATTAAATCTTTTTTAAAAAGTATAGTCAAAGAATAATACTCAGACCTCATTATTTATGTTTTCCTCTTTTATTCAACATGCTTGAGATATATGTACACCTGGATGATGTACTGGGCACCAACTGTATTGTAATTTTATTAGATGAAGTTGCAAATAAGTTCGCATGAATCTGCTGTGTAATTCAAGCACATAACATCTACTTTTAGTACAATGTTATTTTGTTAGCAGCATGTAGAGTTCAAGTCTATAGATGTGGAAATTATATTTCACAGAGGTGGGCCCAGAGTAGTCCTGACAGCAACAGTGATTGCAGTGATATTCTAAATAGATCAAATGTTATTGCTTACCACACTTGTACCTTTTTTGTCTTCTCAGTGCTTTTAAATTGTGGTCACATACATATAGCATCAGTGAACTGGTGGTATTAATCATCAGTTTACTGACATTAAATACATTCATATTGCTGTACAACTATCATCAGCCATCTTGAGAACTGAAATTCTGTGTGATACTTACTCTTCTGTAGGCAGAGTTTTCTATCTAGACCTCTGATCAGTTCTGTCCCACCAGCTGTTCTCCAGATAACCGACATAGAAATTTATTATTAGTTGTAATGTTCAGCTGATAGCTTAGGCTTCTCTCCTGCCAGCTTTTATGACTTAAATTAGCCTATTTTTGATAATTTATGTCCTTCCCCAAGGCTCTTTTACCTCATCTGTGAACTTCCCATATTGCTTCTTCCATGTCTGACTCTGCCCTTCTTCTACCCAGCATTCTCTCTGCCCTGAAAATTTGGCTTAGCTATTAGCCAATCAGCTTTTTATTAACAAAGAAAGCAACACATTTTCTGTGTACAGAAGATTATTCCACAGCATTTCCCCATTTTTGTTTAAATAAAAAAGAAAAATTTTAATTTTTAACAAATAAAATTGTATGCAACTACAATGATTATCAAGTAAGAATTAGTTACAATATCCAGGCCATTTATATTTGCAAGTTTAGAGAAAATATTTATCTTCACTTTGTGAGTCTTAGGTTTCTTACCTAATTTACCTTCTATCATAACTTCGGAAAACTTTAAATCTAATTATTTAGTTTTTAACTCCATCAAAGATACCAAGAGGGTATAATATTAACTAGTGACAGGGACATCTGGCTGGCTGGACAGTCACAAAGTTTTTCTGTAATGTTGGGGTATTCAGCTTTGACCTACAGGCCTAGTATATCTGACAGATATTTTTGAAAAGGAATCTTGAAGGACTATCCTACCTTTTCTTGGCAAAGTTTGGCAGTCACTTTCTTTTGCATCCTGCTGGTCCAGTTTGGACAGTATACTATCAGCAATTGAGGCAAGGGCAGTCTGTTTGTTTGTTTTCCTCAAATTGTCAGCTTTTGCCAGGAAAAAAAAAAAAGCAAAGTTCAAACAGAGATTCTTGAATGCCCATCACTTCCTTTGAAGTAAATTGGTGCTTTCAGGAGCGCATATGTCTCACTGTCATGAAAAGCCTTTGGTTACTAAACATTTTAAACGACAAATTCTTTAGGTTTATGAAGTGTTTGAAGACCATATATCTCCTTAAACATATCTGTGTATGACCTTGAAAACACACCTAACATGACTACAAGTTTGACTATTATAGATGACTATTAATCTGTATTTCTTAATTATCCGAGTTTGTAATAATAACTTTCAAGGACTAGAAATTTACATTGCATTGTTAAATGAGTTACATATGTACAATACCTGAAACAAGAGTAGAAACCTATGTACAGTATGCTGTAACAAACATAACCTTAAATTTCTATCACTCTTCTAGTTGTTGTTACAAAATATCTGACAAAGGTGACGTCAAGAAGAAACGCTCTATGTTGTTTGTGGTACAGTCCATCATGGCAGGGGAATTATGTTGTTTGTAGATACAGTCCATCATGCCAGGGGAATTATGTTGTTTGTAGATACAGTCCATCATGCCAGGGGACTTATCTTGTTTGTAGATACAGTCCATCATGGCAGGGGATTTATGTTGTTTGTGGTACAGTCCATCATGGCAGGGGATTTATGTTTGTAGATACAGTCCATCATGGCAGGGGAATTATGTTGTTTGTAGTACAGTCCATCATGGCAGGGGATTTATGTTGTTTGTGGTACAGTCCATCATGGCAGGGGATTTATGTTTGTAGATACAGTCCATCATGGCAGGGGATTTATGTTGTTTGTGGTACAGTCCATCATGGCAGGGGATTTATGTTTGTAGATACAGTCCATCATGGCAGGGGATTTATGTTGTTTGTGGTACAGTCCATCATGGCAGGGGATTTATGTTTGTAGACACAGTCCATCATGGCAGGGGATTTATGTTTGTGGTACAGTCCATCATGGCAGGGGATTTATGTTGTTTGTGGTACAGTCCATCATGGCAGGGAAGGCATAGCAGCAGGAGCTGGGGCAGCTGGTCACTCTGTACACACAGGAAGCAGACACTAGTGAATGCAGATAGCAGTTCACTTTGTCCTGTCTGTTTTATTTGGGACCCAGATTCAGAGCAGCTCTCTGCTTTCAGTTGACCCTCCCTGAAAACACCTTCATAGACACACCTAGAGATGTGTATTCATGTAATTCTACCTCCCCTCAAGTTAACATTGAATGTGAACCAGCACTCCCTATTCACTCTTGCTTTTCTCTCCCATAGACTTTGACAGCAGGAGTTTAAATTTAACTATACAGGTTTCTCATGTAAGCAGAATCTTGTAGTGAGTGACTTACCTAGCTGGCTTATTTAGTTTGGCATATGTTATTAGGGTTCATCCATGTTGTAGCATGTGTCAGAATTTCCTTCCTTTTTAAAACTAACAGCATTCCAGCATATGAACATGCTATATTTATTTTCTACCTTTACATTACTGTAAATAATGCAGCTATAAGCACAAATGTATAGTACCTGCTCTGAGACTTGATTTTACGTAGACATATACCTGCAAAGTACAATTACTGGGTTACCCCATTCTTCTGTCTTGACCCTTTGAAGGACAATCATTCTGTTTCTGTAATAGCCTCACCATTTCCCATTCCAATAATAATGCACAAAGGGTTCAATTTCTTCCCACATTGCATAATTTATTTTTTATTTTGTTTTTGTCCTAGTGGCTTTGAGTGACTACTTCCTGGTGATCTTGATTTTTACTTCCTGATGATCAGTATTTTGAACATGTTTTATGTGGTTTTGCTATTCATAACTTCTTTGGAGAAATGTTTATATCTGTCTTACTTAGGATTGATATTGCTGTAATGAAACACAATGACCAAAACCAACTTAGAGATGAAAGAGACTATTTAGCTTACACTTCCATTACACTTAACACTATTCATCACTGAAGGAAATCAGGACAGAAACTCAAACACTACAAAAAACATGGAGCCAGAAGCTGATACAAGGGCTATGGGGGAGTGCTGCTTATAGGCTCCTCAGCCTGCTTTCTTATAAAATCCAGGACCACCAGCCCAGGGGTGGCACCATCCAGCATGAGCTGGGTCTTCCTCTACCAATCAGTAATTAAGAAAATGTCCTATAGCTAGATCTTTTGGAGAAATTTTTCTCAAATAAAGTTCCCTCTGTTCTGTATCTAGTTGACATAAAACTATCCAGCACAGCATCTAATCCACATTTTCTAATCAGGTTGTTTATTTTGCTATTGTTGTTGGGTTATAGGAATATATATTCTAGTTGTTAACCATTTATCAGGTTGATTATTTGCAAATATTTTCTCCCACTTTTCATAATTTAGATTACATTAGATGGGAAAAAATATTGTTGATAAAGTCCCATTTGTCTGCTTTGCCATGTTGCCATTCAGTGTTCAGTGTTGCAGAACTTTCCCTCTGTGTTTTTTCACAAAGGTTTTTTTTTAGTTTTCAGCTCCTATATTTTGGTCTTTGATCCATTTTGAGTTAATCTTGACATGGGATATAAAGAAAAGATTCAGTGTAGTTCTGTGCATGTCACTGTTTAGGCTTTCAGCACTGCTGAAGAGATCATCATTTCCCACACTGGGGGCCTTGCTGTCCCTGAGAGTCTTTCAATCACACACAAAAGGGTTTATTTCTGGGCTCTTTATCCTATTCTGTTGGTGATGTTTTTGTCTTTGTGGTAAGTTTTGATGTATGGAAAATCATCAATGCTGTTCTTTATCAAGATTGTTTTGGCAACTTAGAAATAAACTCAAAGATTTCTATAAATTATATCACAGAGCATGCTTTTACCTTTAAAAGAAGTGAATATCCTCTTTAGATCTATTTCAGATTGACCAATGAGAAATGGTCGCATTTTACAAACTCACCCTAACCCATGAGATGTTTAATTTTACTTTTCTTTATTCAGAAATTATTGTCATGGGCTCACTAGACCCTAAAAATATCAGTACCTACTGTGTACACTTTTGTAAACCATCAGTTAAAAGTTAGGACATGTGAATAGATGCTTGTATAGTAAGCAGAACAGTACAGACAACAGAAGTCTCTGACTCATTCTGGGCCCAGAGAGAGGGGAGTAGTTTGGATTCTTTCAGATACAGATCGAGAGAACCAGTAGAGACTTTCCTGTCACAGTCCAGGCACCTGGTACAAGTGGGTTAAGATGACTCCTGGAATGAGAAGACAGAAGAGCAAAACCATTAAGCTTGCTGCCTTGGATAACAGCTGAATATGTTAATGCTAATGAGGACCCCAGACCTGGAAGTGTAGGTCTCTGAGACTCAACCTCAGAAAATGCTGTGCTTATGTTCTGGAATTAGAAAATATCGAAATACCACCTGACCCTATCCAGTTGTAATTAGCCAGTTTTTAATTTAAGCTGCAGCTGTTCTCAGTTCCCTGACTGACTGGGGACTGAGGCCCATCTAAAAGGAGAGGGTCACCTTTAAAGGCAAAGGTCCCGATTTATTGCTGTGGAAGTGCTCTTCCACAGGTGTGAGGAAACAGCCTGGGTCCTTGCGTTCCTCAGATTCCTAGTTTTCCTTTAACAGCCTCAGGTGCTGACAGTGTAGCGTCAGACCTAAGCTAGAGTCCTCAGCTGCTCTATTTCCCACTGCTCTGACTCCTGTGAGTCAGTGATTTGATTTATATAGGGCTGAACATTAACTATATTGACTCCTTTTTATATATGTAAGCACAGTTTATGACACAGGGGCTGATGGTAACATCCAGAAAACAAGAGGAGAGGGTTTTAGTTGGCAAATACATTTTGGGAAGGACATGGACCAAGACAAAAGGACTTGGCTCCCAGGATTCCATTTCTGGATGATAAGCAAACAGTTTCTATAGCCCTTAGGTCAGGGACACCTCCTATAGGGATTTATGGCTGGTCTAAGTGACCAGAGACATGGTTTAGATGACATAACTATAGTTTGGTATCCTGTTACATTCTCTGTTTGTTCTAGGAGAATGAGTCAAGCTGGAGAATTTCATTTTAGGGCCACTGGTATCTAAAGTGTTTGTTTTGTTTCTGATTGGCTGGGGGAATACAAAGAGGTAGACGTTGACAACAAATCAGCTTTAAGATGTAGAAAGCAGTGAAACAGAAAAACAACCCCGCTTCACCAGGTAAAATTTGTTAACTGTTAAGTAAGCCGTTCAGTCAGATCACAGCTCCTGTCTTGAGTAACCCTTTCTGCAAGTTTTGTGGTCCTCTGATTTTTTAAAATTATTTTTATTGATTATTTGGGAATCTCACATCATGTACCCTAATCTTGCGCACCTCCCAGTCTTTCCATGTCCACCTCCCCTCCCCTAAGACCTCCCTCCTCACTCTCCCCCAAAAAGGTAATTTTGTTAATTCCATATTTCTCTAGAGCATGGTCAAATCCTAGTGGCCAGCCCCCTAAGGGAAGGTGTATCTTTCTCCACCTGCATCCGCACCAGGGGCCATTATCTGAGGAGAGTAGTACTGTGTCCTGAGCCAACTCCCCTACCCTTATAACACTACTTGTGTCTGCTATGTGCCAGCAAAGGGTAGGGCCAGTTCTTCCTCACAAAAGGGCATTAGTATGGGTTCAGGCTGCAGCCCAGGCCTCGAGCATCCCTATGAGCTTTGGTGGTAATATGGGCCGTAGACATCAACACAATGCTTGGCTGTATCAGGACCACTTATGGCCCTCAGTGGCTGTATAGGCCGCAAGCCTTGACATGGCCTCAGGTGGTTTATACATGTCACTCATGTCATCTTAGGACCCTGCAGCACCAATGCCCAAGGCATCATACAGCAGCATAGACTGCATGTATCCACATGAATCTCAGGTTTTATCATGGCCTGAGGTAGCAGCATGAACCACCAACACTAACATGATCTCTGGTGGCATCACAGGCCATGGTGGTCTTTCAAGAACGTCCAATCCAGAAAGTTAACCTTTCATCATCTTGTCCTTCCATTGTTGTCCAGGGTCAGGGCCATGTGGAAGGTTTAGGGCTGAGTCTGCATCTGCTTGCGCTCCAGGCTGTTATACACCACCCTGCCAACACACTGGGCAATGAAAGCATGTCCATCACAGCCCTCTTTCTCACTTGTCACCGCCACAAAGTCTCCAATTCTGCCTTTCTCCATGGTGCACACACTGTTCTGTTTTTCTGTCTTTCCTACCTTTCTGTCACATATTTGTTCTTTGTAGTGGTACTCCCTATCCATCCCCAGGTTACAAGGCCAAGTGGTACTTCAACCCTCTAATTTTTAACAGGTATTTGTAATAATGAAGGAGTGTGGAACCAACATGGGCCCTGATATGCAAATAGACGCCATGAGTAGCTATTTGTCCCTTCTGCCAGAGAAAAGGAATTGACTCCATCTGATAGATAAGAACTAGCTTCCTTTGGACCTAACATTCCTGCGTTTTGTAGAGGATGAGGAATGACATACTCTCTTCTATAATCGCTTTTCAAATGAAATTAGGACATTGTTATCAGGGCCCAAGAAAGCTGGAATAGTATTTAAAGGCCAGGATGGGGCAAGAGACACCTGGTTCATTGCCCAGGGTCTGCTGGACCATCTGAGGCTAGCAAAGTGCAGGACACTCTGGAGTGATCTGGAATGCTGGCCCCAAAGCAGCTGCTTAAGCTGATAGGAAATTCCATCAGAAACATTTGGCTTACATCAGCATTCAGCAAGTCTCGGTTTCACTAGTTCCAAAGGATCACCTGAGCATAGTGCGTTTAGAGCACTTCAAGTCTATATTTTGAAAACAACCAAAGAAATTTTAAAAATTTGAGCTTGTGACTATGATAATGATAGTCAGTAGTTTACCAGTGCTAGATTAATTGTGTATCAGAACTTTATTGATTAATGTTAAAACTATGAACCTTTGAACTTAATAGGATAATAGCATAGTGAGAGGGAAAGAAATCTAAAACATTTTTCATATGACGTAAATCATTTCCTCAGACCTTTATAATTTGCATTTATATACCTTAATTTATTTTCTTACACTCTCACGGCTTACATTAAACTTTAATTTTTTTGTTTAATTCTAGTTATTTGCCATGAGACAGATGGTTGACTAGAGCTGTCATTACAAAGAAAGTCCCTTTAAATAGCAGAATGGTAAAAAGTAAAGTTTTAGTAATAGCAGCCTGATGGCTTGAGATTGGCTTTACATTTAAATGTGTCTATCTCTTTCAGTATGAAGCCTGTCATCAAGGTAAACTGTCTATGAGTCTGTCTTTCTCAGGAGGAGACCCCGTAGCTCTAGAAAATGCAAGGCCTGATTTCTACAGGGGAGGGGCTGGTTAAACTGATAAAGCTATATTTAGCCATCAACATCATCAGAAATCTGAGAAGGAAGCATAATCCAAATGGCTTTTGTATCCATTAAAATTTACAGTGAGTTAGGGAGGTGTCAGTCTTTAGCTTTCATACTGGGCAGGCTGAGAAAGTTTAAATGACTGTCCTATCGAGAGGCTGGCCCACCTCAGCAAGGCAAATGGGGGGAGTTAATTCTTCAGTGCCCTGCTTGTTCACAGTTCCAGGAGGATCCTGCTGGCAGGTGAGGCATGGGGCGTTTCTCTGCCAAATGGTTCGTGTTATTGCAAGTCAGGTAACTTGTCCGTATATCCCATCATCTTCTTTGGAAGACACCCTAGGGCTGCTTCTAACAAACGACATTTTCTTCTGTCATAGGAAGGTTTTTTCATTAAAGATTTTAAATGCCATTTTCAGTACATCTCGGAGTTTGAGGTCCATCATCTAGTCTATTAAGTATACCCGATTTTAAACTTGTTTTTAGTTACTATCTCTAGGCTTCTCTTTGATCGCATATGCAGAAAGTTAAATAAAGCTTGTTCCTATAAATGAAATGGACTTAGCATAGCTACAAGCATGGTTCTGAGCACATTAAAGAATTTGAGCACTTATAAGGTGAAGGACCATTAACTTGAGTATTTTAGTTATCTTTAACAGTTTACAAGTTAGCAGCTTTTACAAAATTAGAATTTTATACTTTTATACCTGTTAAGTTTTAGCCTTAATTTTGAATTAAAGATTTTTAATTAAAAATCTTTTAGCAGCAAAATATAATTTTTAACTGTAAATACAGCCCACAGAGTGACTGGGAACTTTATCTTTCGGATCCTTCTATGCTGTACCTTAATTGAATATCATAGTTTCTTTTATGTTAGTTTATCCAAATAGTTAAAGCTTCACAAAGTTTGCAAGGACAAACAGGCTAGAAATATATCTTCAAGTCAGTTTATGTTAGCTTGGATAGACATTAGATATTTATAAACCTTATTTATCAACATATATTGCTTCCTATCTATTATTTCTAGAAGACTAGTGTTGAATACAGTTAGCAAGGACATAAGTGGTCAGACATACATTTGTTAACCTGTGTAGAATGATATAACCTTTGGAATTTATTAACTTTAATTAAGCCTACCTTACTAAACATACTTTTTTTTTTTTTAAGCTAAAAATTTTTACTTTCAGGACAAAAGTCATCATACAAAAACCCATGCTAATCCGAAATATCTTGAGGACTATTGTTGACTCCTTAGTTTGACAAGGAGTTGTAATAAGGGGGCCCAATAGGACTAAGTTTTATGGGTGTTCCCTTTGTTGGTTTATAACCACATGGTCTCCTCAATCACAAAAGTGATGAAGTCACATGACACATATTCTCTTTAACCTAGTAAAGATGGCTGCCAGCTACAATGCTGCTTATGAGGTTGGTCATCAGCCTAGATGGCTGCCAGCCCCATGGAGTGTTTCCATCCTGATGGAGTCATTAGCCAAGATATCTGCCAGCCACATGGTTGATATTTACACCTTTAAAAAAAAAAAATCAATTTCTGAAACAAGAGTCGCTTCCAAATACATACAAGCATGAATTAACAAATTAAGATTATCTATGTATGGATTTTAAATTATCAATCCTTTTGTTACAAAGATTTTTAAAAATATTTTTATGCTTTATTTTTCTTTTCTGCGCACTGGTGTTTTGCCTGCATGTATATCCATGTAAGAGTAGCAATCCCCAGGGAGCTGGAGCTTCAGACAGTTGTGAGCTACCATGTGAGTGCTGGGAATTGAATCCACATCTGGAAGAGCACAGTGTGCTCCTAACCTCTGAGGTCTCTAGCCCCTTGTTACAAGTTTTAACCTAACTTTTTGTTTCAGGTTTTACAGATTTTTAGCCATACCAAAACTTACAGATCTTGAGGCATAAAAAGTTTACACAACAGTTTTACAAATCTTAAAGTTTATACTTTTCTTTAGCAAAAGTTTTAATAAACCAAGAAGAGGAGTATGAGACAAGTAGCAGGAACTCCTTTTGGGAAGAGTTTCCTTTCCTTCCCAGCTGTTTTAAAGCACGTCTTACCGCTTCTCCTCCCTTACCGCTTCTCCTCCCTTACCGCTTCTCCTCCCTTACCGCTTCTCCTCCCTTACCGCTTTTCCTTCCTTACCGCTTCTCCTTCCTTACCGCTTCTCCTTCCTTACCGCTTCTCCTTCCTTACTGCTTCTCCTTCCTTACCGCTTCTCCTAGCCTCTTCTGTTTTGCTCTCCCTCTGCCTGTCTCAGAGTCAGATGACCTGCTGACTCAGGACAGAGATTCTGGGGAACTCTTAAACAAACATGTTTGGTTGTGGAAGGAAGGAGGCATAATTCACTCCAGAGCCTGCTTTTTAATAAAGTAAAACAATATTTTAATAATATCCATACCCAAAATGCACCTGGATCTCTTTAAAACTGAATCCATTGACCAGAGGGAGAGACCAGAGCAAGCAGAGAACAAGAGAGGCTGGGGCCTGGGTCTCAAAGGATGTAAGGTTTTGGCTCTTAGGAACATGGCTTTTCCTCACTGAAAAGACAGGAGTTATCAGACATAAGGCTGCTCTTTGCTGGATGTGTGACAACGTGATATACCGTGTGCCACATTGCTCCATTAGCTTCCTCCTGACTTCATCCTGTTGTATGGTAGCTCTCCACTGATGCTGTCTCATTTCTACCCTGGACATAAGATAATGGCTTGCAGGAGCCATCTGCTTGTGTAAGACCACCTGACCCCTGCTTTCCTGTCTTCTTTATGTTCTCATCTCCTGACCCTTCTGCTTAGGACTGTCACTGAAGAATGACCTGCTGGTCCTCATCAGTTGTAGTCATCAAAATTTGTTTTCTTAATTACTGAGTAATATTACATTCTATGGATGTACAAAAGTTTGTTGATTAATTTTTTATATGTATGTTTCATTTTTAAGTATTTTGAATAAGACATGAATAAGCGTGATTTTTAAAAATTATTCTTCTACAAAGTTATGAACAGCGTGTTTGTCTCAGGATAGAATCAGCTATGCTTCTGTAACAAATAGTGGCCTCAAGTGACAAAGAAGTGCTTGTCATACAGGTCTGAAGACCTGAGTTCAATATTTAAAACTCACATAAAGGCAGAAGATAGAACCAATTCTAACCTCTCACATATACACACATGTGCTAGTAATATTAACAATTAATCTTGTCTTATTTCATGTGTGTGGGTATTTTGACTGCATGTATGTCTATGTACCACATGCATGCCCAGTGCCTGCAGAACTCAGAAAAGAATTTCATTTCCCCTGCACCTGGAGTTACAAGCAATTATAAGCCTCCACGTGGGTTCTGAGAATCCCACTTGGGTCCTATGGAAAAGCAATGTTCTTAACTACTGAGCCTTCTTTCCAGCTCTTTAATATTTATTTATCTACCTAGTTATTTAATTTGCTAGTTAGTTCAGTTGGTTTTTCAAGACAGGGCTTCTCTGTGTAATAGTCCTGGATGTCCTTGAACTTGCTCTGTGGACCAAGCTGGCCTTAAACTTACAGAGATCCACCTGCCTTTGCCTCCTGAGTGCTGGGGTTAAAGGTGTACAGCACCACTTTAATAATTTTTAATGGCAAAGGCTTATATTTTTTTCAGGTTATATCCCCCTCAAAATTCAAGGAAAATCCAGGCCCTTCAATTGACCCTGATCACCCTGTGCAATGTTAGTGCACAGACATTCCAGGTCAGCATGTCTTTCCATGATCATCTAAGAGGAAAAAGAACAGTTAGTTTCTTACTGGCCTGGCTTGCTAGGGGAAGAGAAGTACACACCAGAGGAACTTAGGGACAGCCTTGCAGCCGAGGTAATCATACTCTGCTGTGCTGCTCACTACTTGCCCTGGCACATACTATTTAAAATAATAACATTTAAAAGTATGCTTTAGCCATTACAGCTATATAAAGGTGGGCAATGTAAATATGATGCTCAAGGAGATGGCAGTTGGTAGAATGAACACACTTGGAACTGTGTATCTGTGTCTTTCCCTTAGGAAGTTTCTGAAGTGGGTTTTAGGGGGAAAGTGTGGCTCTGTAGAAATTTCCCCAGGGTAGGTCTGGTTAACTGGAGCCTATGACAGAAGATGGTATCCATGGCTCTGGGGCAGGTCGGGACTCTTAGCACAGTGGATATGAGAGGAGGCTCAGAACCCAGACATTTCAGTCACCCTTTCTGTGATTTAGTAACCTTGGCGGGTACTTCACCTGCACGTAAATTAAAGAGAAGATGAAGAAAACTGTAGCTGCCACCTGGACATTCTGGTTTTAAGGTTATTCAGTTAGCAATCAAATGGTATTTTTGTTCTGCATGGTTTCCAAGTTGGTGGCAAATGCCTGTTATTCCAACACCCAGAAAGATGAGGCAGAAAACTTAAGAGTTCAAGGCCAGCCTGGCAACAAAGTGAGTCATGAGCCTTCATAAGCTATGTAGTGAGAACTTGTCCTTAAAATTCATTAATTCGGAAAGTATAACAGTTTTCTTTTTGTGTATCACATATTTTGCATCACTACAAATTCAGTGCCTCCCAGTACCCCTGCCTGCTGGCTTAGGTTTTGAGGTCTGGCACAAAGCTAGGTTTTCCACTCACAGGTAGAAATCAGGGGTTAGTGGGTCTTGAGTGTGTGGGCTGTGGGAGAAATTCTCTTGTGAGCTCCTTTTTATTAAAATTGTTTCCTTGCTGGCTCAGGTTGGGGTATGCCCAGTCCCTCCTTGTTGCCAGGCAGCCCCCTCAACCCTGAGGTCAAGCGTTCCAGGAGGAATTTCCTTCAGCTTAGAATTCATGTAAACAATCTGATTAAGAGATCAGGACACTGTATTTCTGAGACAAGACATTTCTCTATTCAAAGGTTCTCCACAATTACTTCAGGAACCATCAGGTAATCTCCCTTTATCCTGAAGTTCGTTGATGATGTAAGTAAATTCATGGACCCATCTTCACTGGTTGTGTGTACAAGGGGAGAAATTTCAGCAGCATTCTTAGCATTCTGCCTAATCCATACTGCATTTTTTTTTAAATATCAGTGCCAGTGTATTTTTGGATGTGATGTGGGTGTGGTGCATGTATTTGCTTTGTGTTGCTCTGGCCTCTGGACTCTACATTTAAGCATGCAGGTACACATACATCACCTCATTTCTTCCCACTGCCCAAGACAGAACATTGTTCTCTACCCTGTTGTCTTGAGACAGGGATTTCAATGAACCAGAAGCTTGCTGTTTGAGCTAGACTGGCTGGCTGTAAGCTTTTGAGATTCTCTACTCATCAATATTAGGGTTCCAGACATGCACAGCCACACCCAACTTTTTGCATGGGTGCTAGGGATTTGAACTCAGTTCATTATACTTGCAGAGCAAGCAAGTCCTCTGAGCTGTCTTCCTGGCCCCATGAGTGTATTTTTTTTAATAAAGAGAAATTTAAATCAGGATCTAAAATATATTTTGCTAGAAATATATTCTACAAATAAGACTGAATTGGTAGTGTTCTTAATGTCCTATTGAGAGCTGACAGCCCAGGGTAGTAATTCTACAATTGTAATTTTCTGTTTGTTTGCCACGTTCCTCACTAATTGCTGATATCATCAAGGCGGCAATCATGTTTTATTCATTTTTATATTCATATTGTAAACATGTGTCAAATATATGTACATATTCAAAATAAATAAGTGATATCATTGAGCTTCAGCCAATTAAACTCTAACCAGCTTAAATTAAAAGGAAGACAGGCCTGGGGTACAGCTCAGTAAAGAGCTTGCCTACCATGCACAAAGCTGTGATGATATATTGTATATTTACTAAAAAGTAGTCTGGGATATCAGAGATGAGACCACTAACAGAGCCAAGCCATGCAAGAGTCAAAGATCCTCTGGATCTCTGTGAGTTTAGGGCCAAACAGAGCCAGGCGGTGGTGGCCCCCACCTTTTAATCCCAGCACTAGGAAAGTTGATTCAGGAATCGAAATAGCTGGGCAGGGACAGAAAGATAAGGGAGGGAAGGCAGAAGTTCAGCCTTTGGCCTGTGAGGTCAGTCAGTCTGAGGACTCATAGAGACAGGACCTACCCCTTTGGCCTGAGTAGTTGTCTGAGTGAAAATTGTCTGTGGTCTGTCTCCTGTCTCTCTTTCAGCTTCTCCTCAATATCTGACTCTGGGTTTTATTATAATACTAAATAGAATTTGTACAATGCAAAGCCCTGAGTTCTATCGCAGTGATGGTTAAGCTGGTGGTCCTGGTGGAAGACTGTTGTCTCTCAGTTCTATCGCAGTGATGTGTAAGCTGGTGGTCCTGGTGGAAGACTGTAGTCCCTGAGTTCTATCCCAGTGATGTGTAAGCTGGTGGTCCTGGTGGAAGACTGTAGTTCCTGAGTTCTATCACAGTGATGGGTAAGCTGGTGGTCCTGGTGGAAGACTGTAGTCCCTGAGTTCTATCTCAGTGATGGGTAAGCTGGTGGTCCTGGTGGAAGACTGTAGTTCCTGAGTTCTATCACAGTGATGGGTAAGCTGGTGGTCCTGGTGGAAGACTGTAGTTCCTGAGTTCTATCGCAGTGATATTTAAGTTGGTGGTTCTGGTGGAAGACTGTAGTCCCTGAGTTCTATCGCAGTGATGGGTAAGCTGGTGGTCCTGGTGGAAGACTGTAGTCTCTGAGTTCTATTGCAGTGATGTTTAAGTTGGTGGTCCTGGTGGAAGACTGTAGTTCCTTCACTGAGGGGCTGGTAGCAGGAGGGTCTGAAGTTCAGGGTTATTCTCAGCTGATGAGTTGAGGCCAGCCTGAGATACCTGAGACTCCATCTTAACAAAGACAGGGAGAAGCTGTCAGGAGAGTGCAGAAGCATCTCTCTAATTGTCAACAGGACCCACTAAGACTTCTGAAAAGAAGACACCAGAGCATCCCTAGAGATGTCTGCACAGGGGAGTTGCCAAGCCCTGCAGTAACGGCCTTTGATCGTGTCTTAATGACACACTACTGAGCTCTGTGTATCTGCTCTAAAATTTGAGTCTCTGGGATGGAGAATTTGGCTGGCTCAAAGGTACCTATCTAGTACCTACCATACACTCATTGAGGCAGAGTGCTTTTGTTATCTGGTGTGGATGTGATGTACCATTTAGGTGCTGCCTATGATCTGAACATATACCACTGAATGTCCTTCAGTGTGGGGAACTGCTGGTTACTGGCTGGTATAAGCAACATGTTATCATTGACTTATGAAAGCAGGATAAGCACAGGACTTAGCTTAACCACACTGCCTTCCCTTTCATTCTTTCTATGGTCACTCATTCTGTAGTGTGCTTACTCTTGGTAAGTGGCCTGCTATCAGCTGGGATTCCAAAGACATAAGATGCCATTTCTGTGCTTATTGTGGAAGAAAGAACAGCTGAAGCAGATGTCATATGGCACAGCAGGTACTGAGATAGGACATATCCTACCTGTTAGCCATGGTCTCAGTAACCCAGCTGTTAACCATAGTCTGCAAGTGTTACCATTTATCTTTGCTCTTGAGATGATAGCCTATTCACATAACAGTATCTTGTTATTGTCCTTTGTTGCGTTAATTTCTCAGTGTCTGATATAGAAAGCATCCTAGATATCCATATGTCCTCTTTACCTTTAACTATCAGCTTGACACAGCATAGTCATCTGAGGAGGGAATTCCAATTGAAGGATTTCCAAGATCAGATTGGCCTGTAGGCAGGTCTGTCGGGGTTGTCTTAGTTGTTCTTTGATAAAGGAAGGCCTAGACCACTGTGAGCAGCACTATCCCTGAGTACTTATTGGTGGTGAGCTTTGTAAGAAAGCTAGCTAAGCATGAGCCAGCAAACAGCATTTCTCCATGGTTTTTGCTTCAAATTCCTGCCCTGACTGCCTCAATGAGGAACTGTGTCCTGGAAGTGTAAGCAAAATAAAGTATTTCCTCCCCTAAATTTCTTTTGGTCAGAGTGCTTTTATCATAAAAATAGACAGAAGACTAGAACACTAAGTATATGAAAATTTAGTTTAAGTAGTCTCCATTACATTGGTCTTAGGCATCCAACAGGTATCTTTGACCATTATCCCCCAGGGACTGGAGTTACTATGGTTACACAGGGACATGTGTCCTAGAATAATTCTTTCTTCTCTGTGGCAAGGCTTCACCATCTCTCTCTATCATCAGTGCTTAAGGTCATTATAAAACACAAACAACTGCAACTGCAGGTGGTATATCACAGGGGTGTCTGAGGACCTTTCACTGTTGTTTAACAGTTTGATTACAAAGCAAACAGATTTGATTCCTTAGGAGAATCTTGGACTGGTGAGGGCTTGACGTCTCCACAGAAGTCACTGAGCCCCTGCTTCTTAGCAGTGGCGGTCCTTTCTTCTGTTTTCCTTCTGTCTTTCCTCCTCAAAACCACTATGATGCCACTCTCCACAGATGGATGTGGTTCATGAACAATCACTATTAAGTAGATTATAAAAGACTATGAACTGTAACTTATTCTGTTCAATAAAAGTAATTATAGATTTTCTACTGTGTGAGATTAAAAAAATTAGTGGACTTTACATGACATTGAAGTCATACTAATTTTAAAAAAAAATCATTAAATTTTGAAGCCATGTCTTACCTGATTTAAGCTGTCCTGAGATAATTAAGCATGACCTCAAAATATATGTGTAGCCATGTTTTCCATGCTCATAGCCTTTAGGAGAAAAAGGAAAAGCCATCCACCTAATTCCTTCCCAGTGTGTACTGCCCAAAGAGTTCATCATCTGGAGTGGGCAGGTGCCATTGGCTTTTTGCTCAAAGCTCCATTGAGCTCTGTTGTGTTATTCAATAGGAAAAATGAAATGGGAAGTGCAGTTACCAGTGGGAAAATCCCATTACTTACTCCATGTTAGCTGATTATTTTTTCTTTGTGTGAGCAAACAAGTACTGAAAAATAGATAGAACTCCTGTGATTGTAATTGTCTCATAATACTGTATGTTCAAGGCATCAGTAATACTGTCAGGGGAAAAAAAAAACAAATTTTTCATGTTCTGTAGCACTTTATAGTTGTAGATTTTCTCACATTTAATTTAGTTCAAGTACTAAACAATCCAAAAAATAGTGTACCTTACTTGTTAAAAATATGTGTACATGGAGGCTAGAGAGATGGCTCAGAGGCTAAGAGCACTGACTGTTCTTCCAGAGAACCTGAGTTCAATTCCCAGCAACCACATGGTGGCTCACAACCATCTGTAATGAGATCTGGTGCCCTCTTTTGTATGCATAATAAATAAATCAATCTTTTTTTAAAAAAATGTGTACATATGTTTATGTATACATATATGTATACAGGTGTCCATGCATGTCATTGCAGGGAAAAGGTCAGTGTTGAGTATTTCTTCTATTCTTAATTTATTTCTTTGAGACAGGTTCTCTCATTGAGCCTGGAACTTGCCTGTTCTTTTAGGCTGGCTGCTCATGGAGCTTCAGGGCTCACCTGTCTCCACCTTCCCAGCAGATTACAGGGATGTGCTTGTACTTGGATGGTCCAAACTCAGGTCCTCACACCATGTGCAATGACTTTAGCAATGTAGCCATCTTCCCAACCCCTTCATTTTCATATATTCTGCCTCATTTCCCAGAGAATATTCACCAGCTCAGAATTTTGATAGTTTAGTCAGCTTCTACATACGGTCTAGAAACAAGGACTTTGAGAAGTGATTTCCGCAAAACCCCACAGCTAGAGGTGTATTCCTTCCACAAATAACACAGTAGACTCCCTCCTCAATATAATAAGTTATAAGATGACTTAAAACCATATTCAAAACATAACATTAAGTAAGGTCAAAAATTTATGCTCATCTTTTTCTGTGCAGGAAGTTTGAGGCCATCTTGGGCTACAAGAAACCCTTCTTCCAATCAGAAGAAGATTATGACAGAGAGGAGACAAGGGTGGTGATTAATATAGCCAGATTTATCTATTAAAACCATAATAACTTTGCTCAGTGAAGATGCTGAGAAGTGTAAAACAGGAAATGAAATAAAAAGTTTTCTTTGATCAGGTTAGAATTGATGGTGGACAGCACATAGGGTAGACTGGGAAACAGTGAAAAAATTTTAAATATATTTTGGACATAGAGTCACAAGACTTGTTCATTGATTGGAAATACCACTGAGAGATGTGTTTTTCTAGAAAGACACTTCACTCTCCACCTGTGCTCACACAAGTGACTCTAAGTCAATGCAGTTGGCCACAAACAGGTAAGTGTGGATGTAGGAGAGGGGCTTACAGAGAGAGGAACATGTTCAGTGGTGAGGAAGGGCTAAGAGAATTGTGAGAGTGGATATGATCAAAGACATTGGCAGATTAACTTTTCAAAGACTCTTAGTTCTGGTTAAACAGGAGTCAAGTCTTCATAAGCACTCAGATGAGAATGAACTACAGAGTCTGGAGACTAGGTGAAGAAGTGAGCTCCATTTTTCTCAAGATGCCTGTCAGACATGCACTAGAGAACGTTAGAGTGGACAGTGCAGATAGTGAGCTCAGGAGAGGACCCAAATTGGATATGTCAGTGTAGAAGACGTTAAATGTGGCCTTTGTTAAAGGAGCTAAACATATTGGTGAAGTTATTGAATCATACTGGAGGAGTATAGGTAGATATTTGTAAATTGATTAAAGACAGGCCTTTTGAGGGCATAGGGACATGACCATGACTAACATCTAAAGCAGGAATGACATAGACCAATGGACTTGTTACCCAGCTGCTCAAGTCAAGTAAATCATCTTTCTATGTGGAAAGACATATGGGGTCTTATGTTTATTTTTTTTTCTTCTTATTGCTAGGGTCAAACTCAGGTCCTCATATATGGTCAACAAATGTTCTAACATTAAACATTTAACATCATCAGCTTTTGTGTGTTAAGCAGGAAGCATCTTTGTGAATTTTTATGTTTTTATTTGTGAAAGATAAGACTTCTGGGGAACAAGTGCTCTCTGCAGAGTCCCAGCGCACTCTGGAGCAGGGGCAGGTAAACTGTGCCCCTGACCACACCCACAGCTCCTGCTGAGGGAATCTGCACGGCTCCCACCACTACCTCGAACTGAGCGAACTGAGCGAATCAACTACAGAGGTCTCTGAAGGGCAGATTCAGACCCTGACCAGAGGTGATGAGGGATCAGCAGGCCTCAGCGCCTATATCCTAGCCTGGGAGGGAGAGTTGAGCTCCCATTGCTTCCGGTTCCGCTCCCGGGAACAAGTGCTCTCTGCAGAGTTCCAGCGCACTCTGGAGCAGGGGCAGGTAAGCTGTGCCCCTGACCACACCCACAGCCCCTGCTGAGGGAATTTGCACAGCTACCCACCACGACCTCGAACTGAGCAAACCAACAACTGCAGGGGTCTCTGAAAGACAGAATCAAACCCTGACCAAAGAGGTGACAGGAAGCACACAAATCCGAGTGCCACAACTGACCAGGACCCATCTAATCGTGAACCACTGAAGCCATGGGCAAACGTCAGTGCAAAAAATTACATAATAATACAAAGGACAACATGGTAACTCCAGAAGAGAGTGGCGATCTTACAAATACAAGACCTGAACTGAGCAATGAAGAGGAAACAGAAGGAAGCAACACCAAAAATT